>JZKD02S1628152.1:661733-687142 GCA_000966675.3 Picea glauca | reverse complement strand
AGTTTAGTGAAGAATTGGGCGCCACTCAATTCATCCAGGAGGTCATCAATGACAGGAATGGGGAATTTGTCTTTGATGGTAAGTTTGTTGAGGGCATGGAAGTCAGGACACATTCTCCAAGAACCTTATTTATTTAGGACCATGACCATAGGATAAGAGTAGGGGCTCAGACTAGGGTAGATAACGCCTGCATTAAGGAGTTCCTGGACCATTTTCTCAATTTCATTTTTTTGGGAAAAGGGGTGACGATACAGACCGATATTGGGAGGAAGGCTTTCGGGTACAAGGGGAATTGAATGATCATGAACACCAAGGGAAGGAGGGAGTCCTTGGGGAGTGGAAAAGGCCAATTGATGTTTATAAATGATGGCTTGGAGGTATTGTGGGACCGAGGGTGTCTCTATTGCTTCTATGGAATGGAGTTGGGTGATAACACCAGAATGACCTTTTTGAGCAGCTTTTCCATGTGATGGGAACTAATGATCTTAGGTGAACCGACAATGATGCCTTGGAACTTATATTGGTGGACCTCTTAGTCGAATTGCATGGTTAAGTCTTTAAAATCCATGAGAATGTGACCCAAAGTCCTTAGCCAGTCTGCACCCAACACAATGTCACAACCTCCCATGTCGATAACAAACATATGGGATTTCAGGTGGTAGTCACCAATTTGGAGACGCACATTTTCACAATGCCCTCCACATTTCATGGAACCATCATTGGCAATCATGATTTGGAAATTATTGATGGCATGGATGTAGCAATGAGTTTCTTGGGCAATGCAAAGATGAATAAAATTATGGGTGCTGCCACTATCAACCAAAATAATGACCTTCTGATGCTTGATGTAACCGATTAGCTTGAGGGTTTAGGGAGCGGAGAAGCTAGTGAGAGCATTGAGGGAAATGATTGATTCTACTTCAGGAGGGTCTGAGGGAGGGGTTATGTCAGTGGATTCAGGTGACTCAGACACAAGGGGAGTTTCTACATTCTCTTCCGAAATACCCTCAGAGATGGCCATAAAAATATTTTGTTCTTTACACCTGTGGCCCGGGAAATATTTTTCATCAAAGTTATAACAAAGGCCTTTCATCATTTCAGCCCTGGTCAATTTTTGGATCTTTAGTGGAGCAGAGGGAGTAGTGGGATTTACTGGTTTAGGGCGAGGGATAAAGGAGGGTTTTCTATTTTGAGAAGATACAACATGTTGTGATTCTTTAGCTCTTCTAGTAGCCTCCACCCAAATCTAAGGCCGATCCATGAGGACATGGGCCTGAATCTCATCCTTGAGGCCACTGATAAAGAACTCTTGAAAAAAGGCATCAGACGTTCCTTCTGTTCTAAAAGCCAGGCACTCAAATGTAGCTATAAAGTCTTCCATTGTTCCTAATTGTTTCAACTTTTTCAAATGACCCAAATGGTTGGTGTCAGTGTCAAAGCGTTCATAAATATCTACCAAAAAGTGTGTCCAAGAAATATACCCTTGATGAGAGTTTTTCCCCATTGCAACCATTGCCATTGTTCTTGATCTAGATGGAGAACACCATACCAGAGTTTTGCCAAGTCATATGTAATGTCGTATAAAGAGAAATAATGTTCCATTTGGGTTACCCAGCCAGTGGGGTTGGAGCCATCAAATTTGGTCACATCTACCCATGACAGGCATAGGTCACGTTTAAAGTGATGGTTCTGAGAGTTATTGGATTGAGAGGAATGGTCACCTTCAGGATGTGGAGGTGAGGAAGACAAAGGGTTATTTGTAGGGATATGTAGTTTGGTGCAGAGTGTCGAAAATACTGATTCAATATGGGTGGTGAGGTCTTGCTTGATTTCCTCCATTGAGGATTGCATGGTGGTATTGATGGTTGCAACATTGGCACTACGTTGTTTCACTTCTTGTTGGGTTTCAATGAGACTAGATTGCAAGGTGTTGAAGCGAGCTTCCAAGTCTTGGCTATGGGTATGGGTCATGATAATGGGGGGACTGAAAAGGAGTGGGCGGTGTCAAAAACTTTTCTGAAAAATGATATGGATGAATGTGATAAGGGTGAAGAGATGAATCCAATGGAATAGGTCTCAAATAATGGTGAAAAATTTTCCAAACTTTTTTTTTTTTTTTACACCTGCGAAGTTATACTCTAGTCTGGTTTTTTTTTTTTTTTACACCTGCGGAATTATACTCTGGTCTGAAGAATACTATAGAGATAAAATTCCCAAACACTTAACCAAAAATAAATGTGTATTTACTTGGCAACCCGAACATAGTTGCACGACAATAGATCTTGTCTGTTTTAATTTGTTTATGTTTCGGTCCCCAAGGGTTCTACAAACAAGGGTTTGCCTTGTGCTATATCTCTCTAATATACGTGTGGGGTCCAACAGTAGTACTCAGCTCAATATCTCAGGGAACTAACTAAGGAGGATAGACCGTACCCTTAGTCGTACTACCCGACTACCCAGATACTAGAGAGTATCTTCCCGAGTGTTGTTCTCGGTGGCACTATAGCAGTTAGGTGACCTATCAGTTTATCTAAAGAGGGCTTCAAGTAATCTAGGTTGATCAATACATAGGTGCTGTCTGATACACTACCACTCGAAGGGGTACCAACACGGGTTACAAGGGTGGCCAACAAATGTGCGCTTAAGTACCACTTGTATTTCCTGCATGTATGAATCCCTCAACCGCAATTTTATGTGTGTAACAACAGATCTCTATGGTTTAAAGATGTCGGAATACGTCTCTACCCAAAAAAAAAAATTAACCCACACTTTCTGCCGAGGAAAGTGCTTTGATACCACTTGTAATATACCATATATAAAATGTATGAAGAACAAAAATAAAATGCTAGAATGGCAGAATAACAACAATATAACTAGAACATTCACCACAATAGCACTGAAATGATAAGATAATAATAATAGAAATAACACTTTGAATTTGAAAGAAATGTTCATGGGCCTCTTCGAGGGGGAAACCTCCAATTGAGAAGATCTCTGTTACAATAATATCCAAGTTAGGGTTCTCATACCCTCGACTCCTATTTATACTAAAAGAAGCATCTAGAGGAAGATCCTTCTAGAAGAGGAAGCTTTTATTAGGTCTTCTTACATCCGCCTTATTCTATTTTATTGAAAGGCCTTATTAATATTGACCTTTATTACATCCAAATATATTTTTCTACCTATCTGCAGGTTAGGACCCTAACACAATGCATGTGTCCAAAAGATATCTTACAATTTGGAATCCATTAGCATTGTTCGAGCTATTTCTTGTACTGTCATGTTCTTTCTTTCAACAACTCCATTCTGTTGAGGTGTCCTAGAAACGAAGAATTGTCTTTTTATTCCATGCCTTCTGCAATAGTCCATAAATTCATTTGAAGTGAACTCTCCTCCATTTTCATATCTCAAGCATTTGATTTTTGAATCCATTTCATTTTCAACCATTTCCTTGTAGACATTGATTTTTTCAAAATTTTCTGACTTATTCCTTAGAAAGAAAACTGCAACCATTCTTGTATAATCATCAACTAATAACATAAATTATTTCTCACATTTTAAACCCTTTGTTGTATTTGGTCCAACTAGATCAATATGCAAAATTTCTATTGCTCTTGTCATTGAATATTGTTTTGATTTAAACCTGGTCTTTGTTTGCTTTCCTTGTTGAAAATGCTTGCATAAAGTGTTGGTTGGTTTTGTGATCTGGGGAATTTATCTAACTGCTTCCCTTTTGCTGACTTTGACAAGGTTATCAAAATGTATGTTACCCATTCTTTTGTGACATAGCCAACTTTCATCCTCCATTCCTAGGCAACACTTTTCATTTCCAATTTCGCTTAATACATATATGTTCCTTAAAGTTCTCACAGCTGTTGCAATCAATTTTCATGAACCTTCTTTTCTTATCTCACACTTTTGTGAATCGAAAGTAACTTTATGACTTTGGTCACACATTTGACTCACACTTAGAAGATTATGTTTCATATCTTCTACTAGTAGAACATTTTCTTCCTTAGTATTCTTGTTCCCAATTCTGACTGTACCTTTTCCAATGATTTTAACCGAATCATCATTTCCGAAGGAGACTTATCCATATCTTTCCTTTCTTAATGTAAGAAACTTGTCTCTATCACCTGTCATGTGTTTTGAACAACCATTTGCAACATACCAACCACGTTTCTTATGCTTATCTTGTAGATAAATTGTGCATTCTTCATTTACATATTGAATATGTTTTCTTATACATTTCCTTTTCTGAGGTTCCTATTTGTGATTGTTGTTGTTTTGTTGTGGTTCTCTAGGAGGGACTTTCATTCTACAATATTTGGCCATGTGTCCAAATTTGTCACATTTTTATAATTCCACTTCAGTTCTCAAAGATTCGAACATGTTGTAATTGCCTCTCTGTGTTTCAGTAGGCCTTCTTGGATAACCCTTTTTTGTATGACTTTCAAAGTTATTTATGTCCCTGTTGTTAACTCTGCAACTCACAACTTTATGTCCAAAATTATTACATGCATAACATAAACCAAAAAATATAGTTTGATACCTAGGAGTTGAAGATATTATGAAAGGAGGTACTCTTATGAATCCTTCTCCTTCCTAAGGCCTATCTATTTCTGTCGATTGTTGATTCTAAAATATGAATCTTCTCGGTGGAGGAGTGTCCCTCTAAATTTATTTGTAGACCTTCCTATCCCTTTTGATTGTTTATGCATAGATTTTTGGATATGTTTCTTGTTCTGTTGTTTTGGAGCTTGATCCCTTTTATGTCTGATTCTATCCAAATTTAGACTTGTCATGATGAGGTTTTTGACTGTTGATAATGTCATTCAAAATTTGTGAGTTGTTCTGCATATTTTTCTTTTGAATATCCTTTTATAATGTGACAATTTATGCTTCCAAATTTCCAATGATCCTATCTCTTCCTTCTAGTTGTTCTTTGAGTGCTTCTTCAATTCTTTTATCTTCTTCAATTTGAACCTTCAAATTTGTGATCATTTGTTCTAGTTCTTGAGTGTCTTCTTTCTTGTCTAGTTTCTTTTGTAGTTTCTTGTTTTTCTTCTTTTCTCTTCAGATAACTTCTATGGAAAACAACAACTCTTATTGGTAGTCAACTTATGCCTCTTCATATTCTTCTTCAACCTCTTCATATTCTTCTTTATCAAAGTCTTCTACTACCATGAATAGAACTTGTTCTGTCTCACTATCACTAAATTCATCTTCATCTAATGATGAGTCATCTTCTTTGGTGCATAAGATTTTCTTGAAAAATTTATTTGTGTTTCTTTTTCCTTTATATGTTTGTTTTCTATTTGAGTAACCTTACATTTGTTAGCAAAATGACCAATACCATCACAATTAAAACAAAACAAAGGAAGCTTACCTCTATACTTTCCATTGGTTCCCTTGTTCAATCTTCTGACAAAGTTGACCGCTTCTTCATCATCTTTCGAGATGTCACTATTGCTTCTATGTTCTTTTTTCCTTTTTCTTTCACTTTTGCTTTTACCTTTTGGATGCTTTGAAGGCTACTTATTTTATATCTGGATGTTTTTATTCAGTTCTCATTTCATATGTTGTGAAGATTCCATGTAGTTCGTCCATGCTTATTGAGTTTAGATCTTCTCTTTATTCTAGTGCTGATATCTTAGGGTAAAAAATAATAGAAATAGATCTTAGTACATTTTGAACAATTACAGATTCTTTGATTTCTTCTCCTAATCCCAAGATTAGATCTACTATTTCATTGACTCGTAAAAAGTAATATGGAATGTTCTCATATTCCTTCATGTTTAGGTATTCGAACTAACGTCTGTAAGTTTGAAGATTTGCTTCTTTGACTTTTGAATCTCCTTCATAAATATTTCGAAGTTTGTGTTAAGATATTTAGACACTTAGGAGTTAGTAAGATCTACTTGGTCTATTGTGTCATTAGGTAAAAGTGTGTTTTATAGTGTGTTTCTTTAGTATGCATTAGTATGCATTTGTAGTTAGGAAATCCGGCAGTCACGATATGTTCCTGACATAGAGTGATTCAACGGTTCATACTCTCCTCGATCTTAACAGCCATTGATCTGTGGCTTGACACCCGATTGGTCCATGATCTCTATTTAAAGAGAATGGAGGGTCATTTTTCGATGATTGATTGTGAGAAACTCTCTTGTAAAATCTCTCTGTAATATTTTTCTTTTCATTAATAAACTTCTCCAATTGGTCGCGTTGGTTGGGGCCATGGATGTTTCCCCGTAGGGGTTTTACCACGTGAAAAAATCAATGTGTTGATATTTGATTTGGTTATGTGAGTGGTTATTGAAGGTTTTCACCCTCTTTTGGAATACTTGTGTTGTCAAACATGGTATCAGAGCCTGTTTGAAGACTCCCTCCTGTTGTAGATCGAGATCGTGAAGCCGAGTTGCCTCATCTTCATTTTCTGGCATTTTCGTACATTTCTGGGCTGAGAGGATTGTTCCATTGCATATGGAGCACTTGTTTCATTCAGGAACACTTTTTGTTTCACTCAAAAAGGTTTATGTTTTCCCAATATACGATCATTACAGTCAGATCTAGAGGTATAAAGCCTGAATACGCATTTTTTAAATTTCTACAAAGTTTTATTTTGATTTTATTTCGGTTTATATTTTTTATTTATGGGTTGCTACTCTTTTAGATCTGCGTATTCTCTTTTCCCCACGCCCTGTGCGATCTTGGAAAATAAAAAACAGATAGGAAAAGGTGCATCTTCCAGGTAAGCTAACCGAGATCTAATCCTTGTTGTCATCGAGAAGCGAAATTTTTTTTCTTGTGTGAAAAGTTTTTTTCTTTTAGCATGCTCTCCAAAGCCGTCTTCAAAAACAACAACCCAATCCTCCTTATGAACATTACAATATGTTTTTCTAGACCATTTGGTTAAAAATTTCCTTATTAAGTAAGAGATCTTGAGTTCAAGTCTCTCTTTTGTTACTTTCTTTGAAAAAGTTCATGCTAAAAAAGGTAAAGTGCATTTCACTTCAAGTATAAAAGTGAATCACTATAAGTAGCTTTATATTTTAGAGTTATTTATTTTGCATGCAATTTTTATGTTATAAGGTAACTTTATTGTAAAAGTGATCCCCACTTCTCTTTATAAAAGCGGGTCACTTCATAAAGTAGCTTACACTATCACATGGTTATTTGGTTACTGGTTATGCCTTTTTTTAAAAAGGGCATAATGCTCACATCGGAAGTCAGTTTTCAGTGTTGTTTTTTTTAAAACCACATAACTTTTAGAGATATTTCCATCCAGATCATTAGTTTCAGTTTTTAAATCCACATTATCTACATAATTAATATGGATTCTACAAGTAATGTCTTGCTTACCAGCAACAACTACTTCCAATGGAAATCCTATATGGAAGATTTATTAAGAAGTAAAGGCTTGTACCAGATTACTTTGGGAAAGGAAACAACACCCACTGATGATGATAAGAAATCCAAATGGGATAATAGGAATGACGACGCATGTGGACTAATTGGAATGTTCGTCGCTCCTGATTTAAGGTACCACCTTCAAGGAATTGATGACCTCGAAGAAGCTTGGAACATGATTGAATCTGTGTTTGGTAAACTCAATATTATTCGAGCACAACAGTTAGAAAATCAAATGATGACCTTGAGTCCAAGTGATGTTTCTTACCTTGGAGACTATATATCTATGTTTAAAATACTCAGAATTTTATGTGAAGAATGTAAGATAAAAATGGAGGAAGAGCATTGCATATATATTATTCTTTCTAATCTAGGTAGTGCATATTATGTGTTTGTATCTACCTTTTATGCCATGAAAGAGGATCTAGGGAAAGCTTATGAAAAACCCACTCTTGAGTCCTTTTGTGCTTCTTTGATTAGAGAGGAAGATAAGCTTGTACAACTTGGAGTGATCAACACTGTAAGTACCTCCAACAAAGACTTAGTTGACCAGTAGAAAGATAAACCCAATTATCCCAAGAAGAAACATCCTCACTACAACAACAAACAACATAAGGGTGCCAAACCCGCTCAGACAGCTTCAGCTCCTAATGGTGAAAAAGGAGCAAAATATAAAAGTAAGAATACTAACAGACATTGAAACTTTTGTGATAATGATGGTCATGATGAGTCCAAATGTTTCAAGAAGATGGAAGCCTTAGAAGCATCGATGAAGAAGCATAACATCGATATTGATTCTTCTTCTTCTTCTCCTGGACATGCACTTTTTGCTTCTGGTTTCTCCTTCAATACACCTTCTACTACTAATTCTTCTTCTGATGAGTGGCTTATTGATTCAGGAGCATCTTATCATATGGCTAAGGATGAAGCCATATTTTCTTCTCTAAATGAATGTAAAACCAAGAAAATATTTGTTGGTGATGATAGATCTCTTAGTGTTGTAGGATCTGGAACAATTTAGGTAGAAAATGGTCATTTCAGTGATGTATTATGTGTTCCAAATATTTCTTGTAACCTTCTATCAGTATATCAAATCACTCATTTACGTGAAGGTAAACCGTAGAGTTTTCACCTCACCAAGTTGTAATCAAGGATCTAAATGATCCTAAGCATGTTCTTGCAACTGGAGTTGTTGATGATATTACCAGGTTGTACAAATTTGACAACTTTGGGTCATCAACATTTTCATCGGTTTTTGTTGCTCATAGCGATGACTTGAGAAAACTTTGGCATGAGCAGTTTGGTCATCTAAACTATCGCTCATTGTAGCAACTATGTAATCAACAGATGGCGACTATTCTTCCTCTTGTTTCATGCAGAGATGATGTTTGTGCCGGTTGTGTTCTCACCAAACATCATTGGGACAATTTTGAAAACCGTGCCTCTTGGCATGCCTCGATCCCTTTACAACTTGTTCATAGTGATTTGTGTGGTCCACTTTATTCTCCTTCCTTTTCTGGATGCAAGTATTTCTTAACTTTCATTGATGATTTTTCAAGATGTACTTAGCTTTACTTCTTAAAACTTAAGAGAAAATTTTTTGACAAGTTTTTGGCCTACAAGGCCCTTGTAGAAAAGCAATTTGGACATCAAATTTGAAAGTTAACAATAGATAATGGAGGTGAATATGTGAACAATAATTTTACAAGTTACTGCACTACACAGGGCATCCAAATGCAACACACTATTCCATATACACCACAACAAAATGGTGTTGATTAGAGAAAGAACCGCACATTAAAAGAAATGGCTAATTGTATGATCCAATCTAAGGGATTAAGTCTAAAGTATTGGGCAGAAGAAATCAACTGTGCAAATTACATAGTCAATCGCACTCCCACAAAGGATCTTAAAAATATAACACTGGAAGAAGATTGGACTAAAATTAAACCAAATGTAAGTCACTTCCATGTATTTGGTAGTATAGCACGGGCTCACATTCCTGATGAGAAAAGGAAAGCATTGCAGCCTAAAAGTGAGAAGTGTATATTTGTTGGTTATTCTAAATATGTCAAAGGTTGCATACTTCTTCAATCACATTGTAATGAAATTATTATTAGAAGAGATGTTAAATTTGATGAAAATCTCTTGGCCTGCAAGCCTAATTCGACGATTGTGCCTTCTTTGGCCTACAAGCCATCTTCAACATTTGTACCTTCTTATGATCTGGTTTCTTCTTCATATGATGACCATGAGGATGAAAATCCACCTCCACCTTCTCACTCTCCTCTAGATGAGTCCTTTGAACGTGAACCAACACTAGCTCCACCGCTTCCTCGATGGGTTCGTTCAACACCAGAAGCAACTGGTGATCTTGTCAGTGATCCTTTAGTTCAGTGTCAGACACATTCATAGTTCCAATGAGCCTCTTCTCTTTTGGCTCAAGTTTCAAAAACTCATGATCCAGAGGCATTTGCAGAAGCTTCAGGTCATCCAGATTGGGATACCACAATAAATGAAGAGTATCGTTCTTTAATGGAAAACAATACTTGGGATCTTGTACCTCTTCCAAAAGGAATAAAACTTGTTATATGCAAATGGGTCTATAGAACTAAGTATGCATCAGATGGAAGTGTTGAAATACACAAGGCTCGATTAGTTTCCAAAGGATTTTCCCAAGTTTAAGGAATTGACTATAATGAAACCTTTTCCCCCATAGAAAAAATGAATTCCATCTTCCTTGTTCTTGCCCTTGCTACCTCACATAAATGGGAGTTCCATCAGTTGGATGTTAAATCTTCCTTCTTGCACGAAGATTTGCAAGAAGAAATCTACATGGAACAACCTCCTAGTTATGTCTAGAATGACTCTAGTCTTGTTTGTCGCCTCAATAAATCTCTTTATAGTCTCAAGAAAGCTCCCCGAGCTTGGTATGTCAAAATAGATAGATTTCTTATTGCCACTGGATTCTCTAGATGTCATTCTGATCCTAATGTCTATACCAAGAAAGTAGGAAGCCATCTCATAATCCTTGTCCTTTATGTTGATGAACTTATCCTTACTGGTAGTGACTCAAAACTTTTAAACCATGTGAAAACCAGCCTCAAGAACAAATTTGAAATGACAGACTTAGGATTTTTTCACTATTTCCTTGGCCTCCAAGTTTTGAAAACCAATGAAGGAATTTTTCTTTTCCAGTCTAAGTATGCTTGTGACCTTCTTCGTCACTTTCACATGGACGATTGTAAATCAAACCCTTGTCCCTTCCAGTCTGGAGTCAACATTTCTTCCACCTGTACTTCTCCTAAAGTTGATGCCACCCTGTATCATCAGTTAGTTGGTAGCCTCTTATACTTGACTCATACCCATCCTGATATTTCCTTTGTTGTTGGTCTTATTGCCCGATATATGAAAACACCCCATGAAATCCATTGGAAAGCAACTAAAAGGATACTTTGCTATGTTCTTGGTACAAATCAGTTCGGGATACATTATAGTTCAGGGGGGACTCCCTTATTGGTTGGTTTCACTGATTCAGATTGGGCCGACGACCCCGATGATCAGAAGTCTATTGTCGGTTATGTTTTCAGCCTTGGTTCAGGACCTATCACTTGGGCCTGTAAGAAACAAGAGGTTATTGAACTTTCTTCAGTAGAAGTAGAGTACCAAGCAGTGGTAAATGCAAGTCAGGAAGCCATGTGGATTCTATAGATCCTTTTAGATTTTTGATTCCAGCACTCGCATCTGACCAGCCTTTGGTGTGACAATTAGAGTGTTATCAAGATCACCAAAGACCCAGTTCAATATCATCACAAAAAACACATCGAGCTACACATGCACTTCATAAGAAAGTTCATTCATGATCAAGTTATTGAAGTTCTCTTTTTCCCTACAGAAGATCAAGTTGAAGACATTTTCACAAAGTCTCTTACAGAAGCAAAGTTTTCCAAACTTCGATCGATGTTAGGAGTTCAGGAAGTTGTCATTAAGGGGGGATAGGCTCTAATGACTCTTTCCTTCTCCTATTGTGTCACTATTGTAAATCCTTCAATCCTATCCCAAGTTGTTGTTAAGGGGGGATGTTAGGATATTTAGACACTTAGGAGTTAGTAACATCTACTTGGCCTATTGTGTCGTTATGTAAAAGTGTGTTTTATAGTGTGTTTCTTTAGTATGCATTAGTATGCATTTGTAGTTAGGAAATCTGATGGTCACGATATGTTCCCGACATAGACTGATCTGACGATTCATACTCTCCTCTATCTTAATGGCCATTGATCTGTGGCTTAATAGTCGATTGGTCCATGATCTCTATTCAAAGAGCATGGAGGGTCATTCATTGATGATCGATTGTGAGAAAATCTCTTGTAAAATCTCTATGTAATCTTTTTCTTTGCATTAATAAACTGCTCCAAGTGGTCACGTTGGCTGGGGCCATGGATGTTTCCCCGTAGGGGTTTTACCATGTGAAAACACTGATGTGTTGATCTTTGATCTGGTTCTGTGAGTGGTTACTGAAGGTGTTCGCCCTCTGTTGGAATACCTGTGTTGTCGAATAGTTTGTCCCAAATCTCTTTAGCATATTTACAATGTGAAACTTTGGTGAATACCGATTCTCCAAGACCATTCAAAAGTGAATTTGTGGATTTGGAATTATTCTGACTGAGTTTCATAGCTTTGTCATTTGTTGGTGGAACTGTTGGTGTTGTTTATCCATCTACAATTGATTGCCAAATTTCAAATCCATGTGCCTGTATATATGTTTTCATCCTTAAGATCCAAAAGGAATACTTTTGTCCATAAAACTGTGGTATTCCATTTTTATACATGTTGTTTCTCTCCATGCTCTACCTTTCAATGGTTAAACTGATTTCTAAAGGAACCTGCTCTTATACCAATTGTTGGATTACTGAGAGGGGAGTTGAATCAGTAATAGATAAATCTAATCCTTTTTAACCATATAATGAAAGAGTTATATCAATGTAGAATTATCATCCAATATTTGCAGAGTAAATAAACAATGAACAATCATACACATACATGGTACACCAATGTTTTTACATGGAAACCCAAAGAGGGAGAAAACCACAGAATGATTTTTCTTATATGTCTTGAATAATTACATTCATTGGAAGCACGAACTTCCTTTTTTTTCCAGCTGCAACTGGAAGGAGACTCCAACCCCCTAGTTTCATAGGATACAAACTGAGGGAAGCTCCAACTCCATAATTCTCTTACTACAACTAGAAGGATGATACAATTCCCTATGTTCTTCGACTACAAATGGAATTTGGCTACAACCACCTGTCCTTGCCCCGTCCAACCGCCCTAACATATAGGTAGAATGATGGAGTCGCTGTCACACTATCACTGTGAGATATATTGTTGTAAACATGTACCAATAAAACTACACCAAACAACCTGCACCAATAACCTGAACCATGTATCAACCATCCATCAACCTTTTCCTCAACCTATAGTCAACTTGTACCATAAACAAGTGCATCAATCATGCACCAAACTGTACCAAACAATCTGTAATCAACTTGTACCATAAAAAAGTGCATCAACCATGAACCAACCTGTACCTCAACCTGCAAACCTTCCTTAATTTTAACAACAAGAGACTAGAGTTTTCATCAAAATTTACTTTAGTCTCACATGACTAGTTTTGGATTAGTCAACAACCCTAACTTGAAATAATCATAACTATGTACTTGTAATGAATAAGATCTGAAAATAGTACACAATGTTCTTCGGTCTATTTTATGTAATTCCTTCAGGTTTCACTACTTGGAATCTCTCATAAAAGGAGTTATAGAAAAAATGGCATACCTTGTTGAATCCTAGCTTATTCTAGAGAGCAAACTTGTAGAGTGTGCCCCTCATGAAATATTTGTTGTGTGGATCTGAAAATTTTACATAGAATACTACAGACTGTACTCTAACCAACACATTACATTTGGGCTTACTGAATTTGGATCTGTTATGAAAAATTTATGACGTTTTTACCCAAGACACATGTTTTAGACTAGTTTCAGGACTAGCCACAAACCCTATTTTCCACGAAGTGTAACTCCAAAAATACAACGACCCACAAGGTAAAATTTGTACCACAAATAATTGAATATGTTTTCTCAATGGCCTCCCAATTTCATGTTCTAAATCATTCTAGAAAAAACGTTATTGCAAAAATGGTGAGATGACCTATAAATAACATACCTTAGAAAGCATCATCAAAGGAATTTATCCTCCCTTGAATTTTGGCTTTATTTACTTCACCTTCCCTCTGAAATTCAGATTAGATATCTTTTAGTTACCTTAGTCACCTGTATATATTCAATATGCTCAAGTGTGATTAAAATGAGAGAGCCTTGCCTCTTATTTATACTCTCCAAGTAGCTTCCTTAGAAGCATCTTGTAGGCCACTTTGTCCAACTTTTCCCAATTTTCCACTTGTCCATGTATCCAATAGCCACTTGACCACTTAAACCATTTTACTCATTTTAGGGTTAAACTTCTTAGAGCCACTTTCCATAATTAGAAATTTCTCCATTTACTTTATTATTTTAATAATCCTCATTGACTTTGTCACTTCACTTTATTATTTAAATAATCCTATTTGACTTTGCCACTTCACTTTATTATGTAAATAATCCTCTTTGTCTTTTTCACTTCAATTTATTATTTAAACAATCTTCTTTGACTTTGTCACTTCACTTTATTACTTAAATAATCATCATTGACTTTGTCAGTTCACTTTATTATTTAAATAATTTATTCTTTGCAACCACTTTGACTTCTTTGACCTTTTGGGACTTCAAGCCAACATATGAGGGTCCTCCAACTTCGTAAGGCCATAACTCTCAAACCATGAGGAGTTATGTGACATTCCACATACCAACATATATGGAATGACATGTACTAGCCATCTAGAATAGTCTTACCTCTAAATATATCAAAACCCATACCATTATACATCAAACAAACTTGGGTCAATTACCCAAAAATTTGTTCTACCGAACTTTCTTCAAAGGTTGACATCAATGACAACCAACCCAATTAATAAAAAAAGGGAACTTAAGAATCTCAAAAATAGAGATATTTTCTTTTAATTTCTTAAAATATTCAATAGGATCATTGTCTAAATCAGGGACATAAAAATTCTTCATTGTTTCATCCTATTTCTTTTGTTTAGATGTTGCATTTTGTTTGTATCAAATGCATATGGATGTTGACTGTCACGAATGGTTTCATAGTTTTCTTGGAAAATGCTACATGAAAAATGTCCTATAGCTGGGGGGGATGAATCTTCTTCATCAGGTGTTTATTCCCCCTCATTTTCTGCTTCATTTTATTATTCATCTGTAACATCAGAAATATTATCATATCTAGCTAATAAGGCTTGTATATCATTGTGTAATCCTTATAATATCAAACCTTCAACATGAGGGGTTTGCTTATTGGGAGGATTCTGAGGGGTTATTCTATAAGGTGTTCGATAAAGTCCTTTACTTGAGGATCCTTCCTCTACAACTCTTTTTAGGTCAACAACTTAGTTGGATAACTTTTGAGAGGCTTGTTGCAAGCTTTCCAGATCTACGGGTTCCCGATATTTCTTAGTTGAAGGTGGTTTAGTAAGAATATCAATAGTCTTCTTAGAAGAAGAGGTTTGTTCATTTTCAGGATTTATATTATCTTCCAAGATAAGCATATCCTTTTAAATGAGAATGGATTCTTCAAAATCCTCTAACAAAGTGTTATTTTTATACCTTTTAACCCACATTTTTGTAGTGTGATGTAAAGATTTAGCGTAATAATGAATGATTAAATTTTCTTCATGCATAGATTCTGCGAGAATCTTATTCTTAAGTGTGAGAAACCTCTAGTTAAAGTCTTTTACTTTAACCTTTTGATTCATCTTCATACTAGATAGCTCCATAATTAAAACTTCAGTGGATTTTTCATCTCCAAACTTTTCTAAAAAAATGGTTTCAAATATGTCCCAGGATACTCTAGTTTGAGGTTGTTGTGCAAAGTACCATGTGGAGATATTTCCCTCTGTTAGTGATATTTCTTGTAAGGGGGGATAAAATGAAAAAGAAGGGGTTAAAAACCCACTTGTCCAAAGTTTCAGGCGACAATGCGCCCGTGGTAAGTAGCGAGCAAGTCCGAGCGGTCCAGATTTGAGTGCCTAGATCAACGGCGCATGTTGGATTCCGGAACCCCCTTGCCTTTCTACCTTTAAGCCGGGGGGGGGGTCCAGAATCGGGGTACACCTCTCCAACGGTCCAGATTGGCGTGCCTGGATCAACGGTGATGAAGACCGTTCCGGACCCCCCCGCCTTTCTACCTTTAAGCGGAGGGGGGGGGGGGTATGGAATCAGGGACGCAACTTTCAGCGGCCACGTACAAGGTGCCCGGAACAAAGGTCCTTCGACGACCACTGCCCTCTCAGCAACCCTATCTCTAACCCCGCGGGGGCCCGTCTCCCGTCATGGCAACTCCCAGACCACTTTTCCCTTTCCGCCATGTGTCACCGTTCACCCCTCTCTCACGCTTCCATATGGCCTTGTCCTCGTCTCGTCATCCATTTACCGCCCGCCACGTGTCCCGTTCCTTTCCACGTCTACCCTCTTGCCTCCTGTGCTCGATCCCTTGCCAAGTGTCTCTTCTTCAACCTTCCTCACCTTCCTATCTGATCAGGCCTCGTCCACATAATCCAACGCCACCACCCCTGTCATGCGCCCCATCCTTCGCAATGGCCTCTACGCATACCCGTCCTACAAGCCGTTCAGTTATTCCAGGTGGCGGCGTGAAGAGTACTCCATATCTAGAAATGCTGAGTTGGCTGGGCCGTTCTCAATCCCAATGTTGCAGTTATTGAAGCAGTTGGTGGTGGTTAGACATCACCTCCGCCTTAATGAGAAACCACGGCCATAAATTTAAGGCACATCGATTCGCCGTTGGAATTGTCAAAGAATTAAGATTGCGTCTGACATAAGTTTCACGATCTTTCAGATGTTGACTGTCAGAAGCCATGCAGACGCAAAGCTTTCAATGCAGTGTCTTGATTTCGTTGTTGTTGTTGTTTTGAGTATATGAAGGAATTTTCGCCATTTTTGTATCCATTGATGGTTGAGCTGAGCTCCTGGTTGTAAATATTTAATGAAGCACTGATACTCTGGTTATGTATGCACTCTCGAGACTTCTTAACTGATGGATGCCAGTTTCTTTTACGTTTTCGTTACATTGTGTTAGAATCGCTCAGAATTGGAGGATCCAGTCGATCTATAGTTGTTATAGGATGATGTTGGTAGGATCACTGTAGCAGTTATAATGTTTCTAGCCAGCTTTTGTGATTTTCTCAACGCTGAGTGACTTGGAATTGGAGGATCCAGTCGAGTCCTCCTCGGTTTCTTGAGACCCTGAACCAAGCGGATCTTGCATTCAGTGTCTTTCTTCTGCAAATAGCCGTAAGCCTGCTACCCGAAGCTGTTTTTTCATTATCCTCACTAAGTCTTCCACCTACTCACCCTTTTATCAACCCACTGGCTGAAGTTGGATCAAGACCTCCTTTGTCACCATATGTACCAGACTTAGTCCCCGAGTTAGAGTGATATATCCTTGAGTTTTCCTCCATTCGATCACCCCTTTAAAACAAATCGTGACATTAACTGATGGGCGTCGGGCTCTGCTCCTGCAAGCAATCCAAGAGTGACTTCCGTCGCCAACATTTCTGGTGCAGTTGCCGGGGATGATGTTGAATATATTCCCTGGGATTGAACGACAAAGATCAACTGATTCTGAAGGTGCATCAGATATCATAACTTGAAAATTTCTACTGTGCACCTGGCGACTCCATTGTGACGACTCCGCTGAGGAGAACCTGCACTATCAATTGTGGCTTCGAGAGGCAGACATACGAGGTCTAACCCACACTTGCCTTTAGCTACACTAGAAGCTGACGCGGAAGCAGCGCGCAGGACGGGAAAAAGATCTGCAAAAGAAGCTTTCGTCGCTGAAACAGGTATTTCTCCACCTCCGGCTGTAAAAACTCCACTTTCTTCCTTTCAGCTTCCTAGTCAACCCCCCTCTGAGGTTTCCCCTTTTCTGAATTTCGAGAATTTTCCTGCTGAATTTTCTCCTCCTGGTCTAGTGTCAGAGGGAGAAACTCTTGTCACTCCCCCTTCCCTGAAAGATGTGCCTTCACACCAACATTTATCATAAGGTTTCACCACCCCTCCTCTTATCTCTACTACTGCTCAGAGAGAAGCATCTGCACACTCGGGTCCCTTGGCTCTTTCTCTATTTTCTCCGTTGTCTCCTCCGAGAACCTCTGTTCTGACATCTCCCGTCCATACTCCTTCTCCTCCAGGTTCTCCTCTACCTAACATCCCTATGGCTGGTGTTAATCCTCCTCCGAATAGAATGGATTCCATAGTTTCTACGAGATATGCTCCTTTAATCCTACCGCATACTATGAACCCTCTCCCTGCTGGAGACTACTTGAAGTACATGCCCAAGTTCAGTGGGGAGGGAGACATAACTGCTGAGGAGCACTTGGCTGCTTTTTACAGTTATGCAGACAACCTCAATATAGAAAATGAAGATGTCTGGATGAGGGTCTTTGTCCAGAGCCTGGAGGGTGAGGTTAGAAAATGGTTCTGAGGACTGGCCCCTGGATCTATTGCTGGCATTGAAGCCTTGGATAACGTTTTCCTGAGGTAGTAGGGAGATAGAAAATATTATATGTATTACATGACTGAGTTTGGGTCTCTGAGGAATATGGAAGGGGAGTCTGTCTCAGACTTCTCCAAAATATTTAATAAGATGTACAACAAGATCCCTACAGATATTAAACCCTCAGAAGCCTCTGCTCAAATTTCCTATGCTGGCGCATTTGACCCTGATTTCTGTCTCGTGTTGAAAGAAAGAAGAGCCACCTCTTTAGCTCAGATGCAAGATGCAGCTATAGAACTGGAATCCAACATATTGGCAGCTGACAGACTGAGAAACCAGGCCGACACAGACAGAAGAAAGGAAAAATCGGAAGCCTCAACTTCCGACCCCTCATTGCCCCACTCTCAAGTAAATGAGCTGACCCGAGTTATGAACCTCCTTAAAGAAGAAGTGGAGAGATTGAAGGTGGAGAGGAAGAAAACATACAAGGGCCCTCAGAACACCGAAAATAAAGGAGGTTTCAGAAGGCCAAATAATTTCATTCCCTCGACTATGCAAAGAGAGAAGGAAAGAGATAGAGACGACCAAAGAGTTCAGGCTCCCTTCCAGAACAATTTTGTGGTTGATGGAGATGAAGGGGAAGCAGAAGAGCCTGAGCCTAAAATCCATAGTGTAGAAGTCACTCCCCCTTTCCCTCATCTGACCCGATCAACATATGAAGAATCTCTCATGGATGGTCAGCTGAACGAATTGAGCAAGGGAGACAAAGCTAGTGGTGGTCGAGGTAGGTACAACTTGAGGTCCGATAAAAGAGAAGTAGCACCTGATGTTTCTGAGCCATCCAGTAGAGAAGAGGATCTTTCCCATGAGATACCAGAAGCTCATAGAGGTAAGAAGGCCCAACCTCTCTCTCCCATTGTTCATAATCATGTTCCTGAAATTAGAGAAATCCCAAAGCCTATGTCTTCTTTCAATTTCGAACATGAGATTCAAAAGGTCAGAATTCCTGTGCCACTCACTGAGTTAATTAAACACAAGGAATTCAAAAAATGCTTCTCTGAGCTGTTAAAGTCTGAAGCCTCATACCCTCTCACAGACTCCATAAACCTCCAAGATAAAAGGCCTACAGTTGTCCCAGGTCCCATGGTAGAAGACATAGATGATTCATCCCCTCCCTTCTACACCTCCCTGAACATACATGACAAGGTACTACATAATTACCTTATGGATTCAAGGGCTTCCCACAACCTCATGCCCAAAGCTATCATGGAAGAATTAGGACTGGAAGTCACCCGAGCCTATCATGACCTCTATTCTTTTGACTCCAGGAGGGTCCAGTGTTTGGGAGTGATTAAGGACCTAGTAGTCTCTTTGTTTCAGCTGTCCATGAAGAGTATGGTCATGGATATTGTAGTAGTTGATGTTCCTCCCAAGTTTGGCATGTTGTTGTCAAGGTCTTGGATCAAGAGACTTGGAGGGACATTACAGATGGATCTCACATATGCCACCATTCCAGTCTTTGGAGGAGAACATAGGAGACTGTACAGAGAGGCCCAGCTAGCCTACATTGTCAGTGACGAGGCCAACCCTACCAATCATCCCATCTATGCCTTGGACACTGATTTAGGCTCCAATTTACTACATCTCACCCACACCCCTGAATCTTCTTTGTAGATCAGAAAGCAGCCCATCCTTAATCAGGAAGCCTCCCCTTCAACTTCCTCAATTTGGAAGATGTTCTTTGATGGAGCTTCCTCCAGTATGGGTGAAGGTGCCGGAGTGATATTTAAAACACCTTGTCATGAGACCATTTCTCTGTCATACAGGATGGAATTCGAGGTCACCAATAATGTGGCAGAGTATGAAGCTCTAGTTCTGGGATTGAGAGCTGCCAAAGAAATGGGAATCAAGGAGATGGCTGTGTTTGGGGATGCAGAACTGATTGTCCAGCTGATCAAAAATGTTTATCAGACTAAGCACCCTTAGCTTAGGAATTACAGGAACGAGGTATGGGATCTGGTTGATGATTCCTTCCTGGCCTTTAACATTTCCTACATTCCAAGGGAGGAAAATGCCTCGACCGATTGTTTAGCTTTCACAGCTAGTGTGCTCGAAGTTCCCACATCGCCCACTGCTGGGTCTGATGTTGAAATAAAATACAGACCTTCTATACCAGACAATGTCAAACACTGGAAGGTATTTGAAGATGATCAAGAAATTGAGAAATTTCTCCAGTCCATTGATGACTTTTCCACAATGCACATAGATGAGAATCCTGAAGAGGAAGATGACCATCACCCTGTGGAATTTGTGAATAAAATCATTGATCACCGGATCATTCAGCTACCGAGCAATCACATTCCGAGAGGACTGATCCAGTTAGAAAGATTGTTCGATGGGAATGATGTGGCAGTAAAGGGTAAGGTTTCAGGTGATGATGATGACACAACTGAATGCAACATAGGCACACCTGAGGAGCCAAAGTTCGTCAAGCTGTCGAGGAGTTTGACCAAAGGGCAGAGGATAGAATATATCAAGTTGCTGAAGGAGTTTGTTGATGTGTTTTCATGGACCTACAAAGATCTCAAAACATATGACACATCAGTCATTGAGCACAAGATCCCACTAAAAGAGGAGGTTAAGCCATTTAAGCAGAAGCTGAGACAGATAAATCCCATGTTGCTTCCTGTCATGGAGAAAGAGGTAAAGAAGTTGTTGGATGCCCAGATCATTGTCCCCTTGAGATATTCTGAATGGGTGGCCAATTTGGTCCCGGTGAGAAAGAAAAGTGGAGAAATCAAACTCTGTGTCGATTTCAGGAACCTGAACAGAAGTTCAAGGAAGGAAAATTATCCCCTTCCCAACATGGAGCGCATTTTACAAAGGGTCACTGGCGCATCCAGGATGTCCATGATTGATGGTTTCTCTGGATATAATTGGATATCAGTCATGCCCGAGGATAGAGAAAAAACAACCTTCATCACTCCTTGGGGCACATTCATGTATTCCAAAATTCCTTTTGGACTGATGAATGCAGGAGCAACGTTTCAGCGAGCCATGGACATAGATTTCATCGGGGAGAAGGACCAGTTCGTGGTGGTATATCTAGATGACATCACGGTCTTCTCTAAGACTGATAAAGAGCACTGCTGCCACTTAAAGAGAGTTTTCCTGAAGTGTCGGAGGTATGGCCTATCTTTAAACCCCAAGAAATCATTGTTTGCTATGAAAGAGGGGAAGCTGTTAGGTCACATAGTGTCAGAAGAAGGGGTAAGGATTGACCCAGGAAGGGTGGAAGCGATTCAGGCCCTGTCACTTCCCCGGTCTAAGAAAGAAGTTCAGGAATTTTTGGGGAAGGTCAACTTTCTAAGGAGATTCATCTCGAACTTCGTCGAGCTGACGAAACACATTACATCCATGCTTAGGAAGGACCATGAAATAATATGGACTACTAAATCCAGGGGATCTTTTTCCCAGATAAAGAAAGCATTGACTGCGGCACCTGTGCTAATCAGTCCCGATTATTCTAAAGATTTCCTGATTTTCTCATTTGCTTATGATGACTCAATAGCAGCAGTCCTATTGCAGAGAAATGATCAAGGGTGAGAGAAGCCCATTGCCTTCTTCAGCAAGGCATTAAGAGATGTTGAACTCAGATATGAGATTATGGAAAAACAGGCCTACGCATTGGTGAAAGCTCTCAAAGCTTTCATAATCTATGTTTTGCACCCAAAAATCACTGAATATGTCCCTTCAGCTTCTGTGAAGGACATCCTTATAAAACCTCACATAGATGGGATAAGGGGCAAATGGATAGCTAAGATCCTCGAATTTGACCTGGAAATTAAGCCCACCAAGATGATAAAGGGGCAAGGTTTGGCCAAGCTATTGGCTGAATCCAATTATAAAACTGTGGAGATTAACTGCATCAATGAGCAAGCCGATTCATCCAGCAGTAATTCCCAGGTCACCATACCACTAGCAGCATGTCCCTGGTACAAGGACATCTTGTACTTTCTGCAGGAATTAAAGCCCCACGACGGACTAGGAAAGAGCAGGGCCAGAGATTTAAAGCTTAAAGCGGTCAAATACTTCCTTATTGACCAAGCCTTGTATTGGAGAGACCCTCTGGGGATATTATTAAGATGTCTGGAACCGTTGTAAGCCCAGAAGGTGATGTTCAATTTTCATAGTAGTCTCTGCGGGGGTCATCATTTTTGGAAAACCACAGCCCACAAAATCCTCCGGGCTGGGTATTACTGGCCTACTCTGTTTACTGATGTCTGCAGGGAAGTCAGGGCTTGCATCAAATGCCAGAAATTCTCAGGTAAACAACAACTCAAATCGTTTCCATTAAAGCCTGTAGTAGTTTCGACACCCTTTCAA
Source organism: Picea glauca (assembly GCA_000966675.3). Taxonomy (NCBI): domain Eukaryota; kingdom Viridiplantae; phylum Streptophyta; class Pinopsida; order Pinales; family Pinaceae; genus Picea; species Picea glauca. The sequence continues at coordinate 664,663 of JZKD02S1628152.1, read as the reverse complement.
CAGCGGGGATTGGATTTCATTGGAGAGATTCATCCTCCCTCGATTGGCCATCATAGATGGATCCTCACTGTGACTGATTATTTCACCAAGTGGATAAAGGCAGTCCCCACCAGGAGCACTTCTCACAAAGTAATCATTAGCCTCTTGGAAGACATCATAGCCAGATTTGGCTGCCCAAGCAGAATTGTCACCGACAATGCCTCCCCCTTCAGGTCTGAGCCTCTGATCAAGTTTTGTGAACAATTTATGATTTCATTGGTTCACTCTACTCCATACTATCCTCAAGGAAACAGACTGGCAGAGTCCTCCAATAAAATCCTGATCAAGATTATCAAAAAGATACTGGAAGACAATCAGAAGGCTTAGGACTCAAAGCTCAAATTTTCTCTCTGGGCCGATCGGGTGACAACTAAGAAGTCCCTGGGTCTCTCTCCTTTCCAACTTGTTTACAGAATAGAGGTCGTTTTTCCCACTCATCTTTCCTTACTTGTGGAAAATTTCCTCCAGGTCCTTGAAGGAGAACCTAATCATATACTCAGAAGGATTCATCAGATGATGGAAGTGCAACAAATCAGGGAACAGGTCATGGACAGAGCCCACAATCGTCAGTAGAAGATCAAGCAGGATTTTGACAGAGAGAACAAGAAGAAGGAATTTGAGCAGGGTGATCTAGTGCTCAAATGGGATGCACCCAGACAGGAAAAGGGCAAACACAGTAAATTTGACGCCCTCTGGTTCGGGCCTTTCAAGATCCTTGAAGTATTTTCGAACAACACTTACAGGTTGCAGGATCTGGAAGGCAATGAAGTTTTTAGTAGCCCAGTCAATGGGCATTTCTTGAAGAAATGTTTTCTGTGAGCCGCAGTCGGCTCTTTTTGTTTTGTTTTGTAAAAATTGTTCTGTTGTTGTTTTTTATTTTTTCGGACTAATAAATGACTCCATAGCCCAACAACAAAGGCACTAAGTCTGCAAAAGAATTCTTAGAGCATCACAGGGATGACTCTATCCCCCATGGAGCCAAATGTTAGCGATATTTCTTGTAAGGGGGGCTAGAACGCAAAAGAAGGGGTTAAAAACCCACTTGTCTAAATTTTCGGGCGACAATGCGCCCGTGGTAAGCAGCGAGCAAGTTCGAGCGGTCCATATTTGAGCTTCTAGATCAACAACGCATGTTGGATTCCGGATGCCCCTTGCCTTTCTACCTTTAAGCCAGGGGGGGGGTCCAGAATCGGGGGCGCACCTCTCCAACGGTCCACATCGGCGCGCTAGGATCAACGACGATGAAGACCATTCAGGACCCCCCCCTGCCTTTCTACCTTTAAGTGGAGGGGGGGCATCTGGAATCAAGGATGTAGCTTTCAGCGGCCACGATCAAGGAGCCCGGATCAACGGTCCATCGACGGCCTCATCCCTCTCAGCTACCCTGTCTTTAACCCCGTGTGGGCCCGTCTCCCATCATGTCATCTCCCTGTCCTCTTTTCCCTTGCCGCCATGTGTCACCGTTCACCCCTCTCTCACGCTTCCATATGGCCTTTTCCTCGTCTCATCATCCATTTACCGCCCGCCATGTGTCCCGTTCCTTTCCACGTCTACCCTCTTGCCTCCTGCGCTCGATCCCTTGCCAAGTGTCTCTTCTTCAACCTTCCTCGCCTTCCTATCTGATCAGGCCTCATCCACATAATCCGACGCCACCACCCATGTCATGCGCCCCATCCTTCGCACTGGCCTCTACGCATACCCGTCCTACAAGCCGTTCAGTTATTCCAGGTGGCGGCATGAAGAGTACTCCATATCCCAAAATGCTGAGTTGGCTGGGCCATTCTCAATCCCGATGTTGCAGTTATTGAAGCGGTTAGTGGTGGTTAGACATCGCCTCCGCCTTAATGAGAAAGAACGACCATAAATTTAAGGCACGTCGATTCGCCGTTGGAACTGTCAAAGAATTAAGATTGTGTCTGACATAAGTTGCACGATCTTTCAGATGTTGACTGTCAGAAGCCATGCATACACAAAGCTTTCAATGCAGTGTCTTGATTTCGCTGTTGTTGTTGTTTTGAGTATATGAAGGCATTTTTTCCATTTTTGTATCCATCGATGGTTGATATGAGCTCACGGTTGTAAATCTTTAATGAAGCACTGATACTCTGGTTATGTATGCACTCTCGAGATTTCTTGCCTGATGGATGCCAGTTTCTTTTACGTCTTCGTTACATTGTGTTAGAATCACTCAGAATTGGAGGATCCAGTCAAGCTATAGCTGTTATAGGATGATGTTGGTAGGATCATTGTAGCAGTTATAATGTTTCTAGCCAGCTTTTGTGATTTTCTCAACGCTGAGTGACTTGGAATTGGAGGATCTAGTCGAGTCCTCCTCGGTTTCTTGAGACCCTGTTGACAGGCGAAATTGACCGTCCGTCAACTGGGAGAGTGGAACCGGTCCGAGGTTGTCTAAATAACCCAAGCCGTTTGGAATGGACCACCCTGACGAGTTTAACGGCTCCGTTGGCCACCCTAAGGTCTCGTATGGAAACCAAAGAGAAATGATCTGAGCTAAGAAATCTAAAGGAAAACTAGAAACTAATAAAACAAAGAAAAATAACTAAAACTAATAAAGGAAACTAGAAACTAATAAAGTAAACTAAACTAACTACACTAATCTAACTATAAATTACTAACTGCTTATATATACAAGATATTAACTATGATTATAATAACTCAAATCAACTACCTAGTTATCAGCTATGATATTCCTTATTCACAAATATACAATATAGACAAACTATAGATTTGATTAAAACCTGCAAAACTCATGTGATCGCTGCCCTGAGACAGCCAAGAATCTCTTTTTTATCTTTTATGTTTTATGAAAGGGAAAGAAAGCTAACTGAAATTAGACAATCTAATATATACTACTGAAATAAAACAATGTA
>JZKD02S1628152.1:591355-610599 GCA_000966675.3 Picea glauca | reverse complement strand
TGGAGATTTGGTTGGAATATCTTATCTAAGATATATGAGAGATATGTGTGAGGATTTAAAGGGATTATATTTTGTAATAATGGGAAATAGGTTGAGAGAAACGTGGATCTGTAATTATGAGATGGTTATCTTATCTTCAAGGCTCTCATGTATAAAAGAGTGTTCTCTCTCTTCATGAGAATTCAATTAGGAGCAATTAGAATTCAATCAGTTGTAAGTAGAGAATTAGAGTAGTCACTAATGGTAGTCATTAGGATTTGAAAGAGAAAGGGATTCTTAGCTTTGATTCATGGTTTTCGTTTTCATGCTTTTATTACTTTGTTATGAATATTGATTTGGTTATTGTAATAGAAGATTGCCTCATTGGCGTGATCTCACATATGTTGTTGTGTTATTTAACTCTTCACATGTTGTACTTGATTTTCCTTCATGTAGTTCTCCATTTCTAGATTAATTCCTTCACGCAATTTCTCATTCCTAGATTAATTTCATTTACGCAACTAGATTAATTCAAATCCAAGTTGTGTGTTATATTAATGATTCTATTTCAGTCGTGTGTTAGATTAATGATTCAATTTCAGTCATGTGTTAGATTAATGATTCAATTTCAGTTGTAGATTAAAAATTAGATTATATTAGTCTTGCTTCAATATTGCATATACTTTGTTTGTGCTTCGTCAGTTTACGAACCCCGAGTTGAAAACTTAGATAGTTGGGTAAATACTACAACGCAATTAATTAAACATTAGGTCATCCCAATGTAACGAGTGTTGTTCCTTTTGTTCCGATTGTTGTTCCTTTTGCAGGTCGTGTTGTTACTTTGAATAGAAAAAATGTCATTCCCTTTACGATTTTTGTTCCTTTATAGGTGTTACATCTCTGGAGGCTGGGTATTGAAAATAGAAGGTAAGAACCTATGTAGACGACAAGTAAAATGGTTGTGCCAGCGCCTACCTTTAGTTGATGCATAGAGGTTGTTTTTAGGACATATTTAGAGCTACAAGGTGATCGCCAGAGGAGCTAAAGAGTCTTGAGGTAACTTCCAGTGGAATGACGATTGTTCATAGAGACAATTGATAGATGGAAAAGCATCGAAGACTGTAACTTCCAAATAAGCCAAAGAATCTTAGCATAATGACCATTCAAGATGAATAGACTAGGTAGAGCCGTAGAGAATATGAAGAGTTTCCACGATGATCAGGAGATGACTTGATGAGAGAAAGTGATGCAGAACAGGGAAGTGAGGTAATTCTTTTGTTGGGTTACAGAGAAGGAGTATGAGCTACAGTGAACAACCTAAAGGGAAGAATAGTGATGTTGTGAAGAAAATGCAGAAGCATTGTGCATGACATATGCAGTTGGTGCATAAAGAATATAAAAACGCAAAACAAAGAAGCGATTGGTGTTGCCTTTTTAGAGTGAATCATGCGATAAGAGAGACGTTGATGCAGGAGAGCAGAGCAGCGTAGATGAATAGTGATGAGACTACTAAGCCATATATAAACATTTTATCACAATGATAAAGTAATAAAAAAAAAAAATTTGTATTTCAGGAATGTAGGGAGGACGATTGTCCTCAGAAGTTTCAAGTGGGTTCATGAAAATAGGTATTTGTAGCTTCCATCTGGTTGCAACCAGAAAAATTAGGGTGGTAGGGTGGTGCAATGGAGAATTATTGTTCTCTGTTATATAGGTTGGTTCCTATGTGACTAGAAGTTGGTGCTTCCATCTAGTTGGTGCTGGAACACTTAAGGAGTTGGTTCTTCCTTTTAGTGGGTGCTAGATAAATTAGAGAGTTGGTTATCTCAACATGTTTCTACTTGTAAAACAAAGGTTGTAGCCTCAATAGGAGTTGGAGCTCATAAGAATGATAATGTAATGAAAATAAAGATTACTTATCATATCAAGAAGAAGAGGTTTTTCCCTTTATGGGTTTCCTCAAGAAATATTTGTCTCTGTGTATTTCATGTGTGTGTGATTTATTTTTAATATTCTATTTCTTACTTCCATGTACCATTGTGATCGTCATTGAGTGTTATGTGAAGAGTTTAAAATGGGCATAATTGTTTAAGCACAGTGACAACTGATTCACCCCCCCCTCTCAGTTGTCCAACAATTTGTATTAGATCCAGTTAATTTTATCTAAAGGTAGATCAGTAAGCTTAAACATGTCAATCCATGAAGAAAATACAACCAATAATACCCCCCTATTCAATGGAACAAATGTTGCCTTCTGAAAAGTTAGGATGAGAACCTACATAATGGCTTTAGGTGCATATGTTTGGGATGTGATAGAGATTGGTTATGTAAAGCCAATTGTACTAGCTAATAAGGATGACAAGATAAGGTTCAACTTCAATGATAAGGCTATAAATGTTATTCTGAGTGGGATTGCAAAAGTATAATTTGTAAAAGCTATGCACTTAGAAACTGCCAAAGATATGTGGGACAAATTCATTAGCAGTTTTGAAGGTAATGAGAAAGTAAAGGATGCCAATCTTCAAATCTACAGAGTACAGTTTGAACAGATAAAGATGGAAGAGGATGAAACTATTGGGAAGTACTTTCTAATAAGTTAATAACTAGTGAATGCCATGAAGAGTCTTGGTGATAAGTTTGAAGACATAGTTTTAATCCAGAAGATTTTGAGGTCTTTTCCAGATAGGTTCAACCCAAAGGTGTCTGCTATAGAATAAATTAATGATCTAAAAACTTTTCCTTTTGATCAACTTCTAGGAATGTTGACTGCATATGAAATGACAATAAGTAAAGATAAATACACCTCTATAGAATCATCATTTAACACTGATAGGAATGAGGATTCTGAGCCTGATGAAATTGAAGGAACATTTGTGAGAAGACTAAAGAAAGGATCAGGAAATTACCAAGGAAAATTTCCCTTCAAATGTTTTAACCGTGGAAAGATATTTCACTTTACATCTAAGTTTCCACATAAGAAGTAGGATCAAAATTAAAAAGGTGAAAAGAAGTTCAAACCCAAGAGATTTGGTAAAAAGAAAAGTTTATGTGTAAACAATGATGACTCTTTAGAAGAAACAGATAGTGACTCCTCATGTGAAGATAACGTTAATGAATTTATGCTTATGTCCCAGGAGGATTATGATAATAAAGGAACAAGAAGTAATGTTGACAATGAAGAAGTTGTGGTTGACCTGGAAGGATAACTGATCAACACTCTAGAAGAAATTGCTCGACTCAGATCTAAGAGGAAAAATAAAAAAAAGTTGTTGATACAATTTGAGAAAGAAAATAAAGAACCTAATGAAGCCTTTTCTCTGATAAAAGTGGAATTTGAAGAGGCAAAGAAAATAGAGGACATTTTGAAACAACAGTTATTAGAAAAGAAGGAAAGATGTGAATCCTTGGAAGAAGAGGTAGTAAAAACTAGAAAAGAGATGGAGAAGTTTAAAACATTGTATCTTCAAAACCTTCCAAGCATTAAATCCACAACTAAACTAAATGACATTCTGATCAAACAGGGATCTTCATTGTTGAGGACTAGTTTTGGTTATGTAAATGGTTCAAGCAACAAAGAGCCAGTAAAGATGATCAAGTTCCAAGTTAGCAGACAATCAGACCATGAGAGTACTATGTCACCTAAAGCTAATAAATACAAGATGAAACCTGATAAAAAACAAAGAGATCAGGGTATGGAGAAACAAATGCCAAGGAGAACACCATCCTTCAAGAACCAAAATTTCTTTCATGGCTACTATTTTTACTATTCCAATTTTGGTCATAAGATTGTAAACTATCCAATTAAGTTTAGAGACATGCAATTGAGGAGGTGAAGAAATAGACAATCTTTACACCATATAACTAAGCAACCAATGAATAAACAACATAGCACCAATCACTTTGACCTACTGAACAATGAGATAGAATGTTATAACTGTCATAACTTCATCCACAAAGCTGCAAACTACCATTTGAAGAAGTACAAGGTAGATCCAAGGATAAATCCTTTAGCTAGAAATGCCAGCACATGGAAAAATAAAGATAGTGAAAAATGTGGTATAGTACTTTCATATCAAAAACAAAAAAACCCCTGCTATATACACATTGGATGTTCCAAGTACATGACTAGAGACAAGGATAAGTTTATGTCTATAAGTAAAAGCAAAATAGGAAATGTAACCTTCGGAAATGATGAACCAGGTAAAATCCAAGGTAAAGGGATGGTGAGTTTGAGTAATGGTAAAGGAAAAGCCTAGGATGTTCTACTTTTATATTGGATGAAACATAATTTTCTCAGTGTAATTCAAATGTGTGGCATAGTATGTGAAGTGGTGTTCACTTCCAAGGATTGTAAGATAAAGTCTGTAAACTCAGGACAAGTGGTGGCTAAAACCATAAGGACAAAAAACAATGTATATGTGTTGAAAGAAGATAAAGAAGAGTTTCATCTAAGAAAACATGATGAGAGATGGTTATGGCATATGATAAATGGACATCTAAACTTTGACCACTTAATCAAGATAAAAAATCTTGAGGCAGTAAAAGATCTTCCAAGAATATCAAAGCCACAAGTTTCTGTGTGTAAACCCTGTTAAGTAGGAAAGCTAACCAGGATGCAATTTAAATCCAAGAACTCTACTTCAATAGAGAAACCACTCCAGTTAGTTCATATGTATTTATGTGGACCATCAAGACCAGAAGGAACATGGAAGGAAAACTACTTCATGCTAATCATTGATGATTATTCCAGACACACTTGGGTTTCTTTTCTCAAAGAAAAATCTAAAGCATTTGAGAAATTTAAAATATTTAAGGCCTTATCTAGGAATCAAACAGGCAACAGGTTAAAGGTAGTAAGGTCAGATAGAGGAGGAGAATTTATGTCAAGTGATTTCAAGGAATTATGTGATAAACATGGGACCAAGAGAGAATACACAATTCCTGGAACTCCACAACAAAACAGAGTAGTTGAGAGGAAAAATAGAACAGTTCAAGAAATGGCTAGGTCAATGATGAATGAGAAGAATATTGGTCAAAACTACTGGGTAGAAGAAATACACACAACAATCCATATTCTTAATAATGCTCACCTTAGACCATACAATGACAAGATACCTTATGAGTTGTGGCATGGAAGACTTGTTACAATCAAACACTTCAAAATCTTTGGGAGTAAATGCTACATAAAGAATAATAATGAGAACCTTGGCAAGTGTGATGAAAGGGATGATGAAGGCATCTTCTTAGGGTATGCTACAAACAACAAAGGATACATATTCTATAATAAGAGGCTGCATAAATTGGTTGATTGTATTGACATACAAGTTGATGAAGGAGTCCCAGTAAGAAAGGTGAACAATAATGAATCAACGACAGAGGATATAGATGAAGTTGAAGATGAACAGGTCCAAGAATCAGAACAAGAAGGATCTGAGTTAGATGAAGATGAAAATACTCAGGCATACTCAAATTAGCAGACAACATCAAATTATTCCTCCAGAATTACTCAAAAGAATCATCCCGCAAGTCAGATAATTGGTGAGAAAGAAAAAGGTGTACAAACCAAGAGAAGGATAACAAAAAACACCGAGCAATATCATATAGCCTTCATATCCATGGTGGAACCCAAAAACTTCAATGAAGACAGTGAAGATGTAAATTGGTTAAAATCAATGAACGAGGAACTGGATCAGATTGAGAAAAACAATACTTGGGAGCTCATTCCTAGACTGATAGATAAGAATGTAATTGTCTCAAAATGGGTGTTTAAAAATAAAATGAATGAACAAGGACAAATTGTAAGGAATAAATCCCGATTGGTCTGTAAAGGGTATGCTCAAATAGAAGGACCAGATTTTGATGAAACATTTGCACCTGTATCAATATTAGAAGCTATTAGAATGTTTCTTGCCTATGCTTGTCATAAACAGTTTAAAGTCTATCAAATGGATGTCAAGTCATCCTTTCTAAATGGAGATCTAAAATAAGAAGTCTATATGGAACAACCAGAGGGCTTCTAACTGTCAGACAACCCTGATTTTGTCTACAATCTAAAGAAAGCCTTATATGGGTTGAAACAAGCTCCTCGTGCCTGGTATCACAGATTGGATAAATATATACAAGACAAAGGGTTCAAGAGAGGACCATTTGACAAAATCTATATATCAAAATAGAAGGTAATGATCTACTCATTGTGTTGGTGTATGTAGATGACATCATCCTCGGTAGTAATAATGCTTCATTGGTAAAATGGTTTGCTTCTACCATGCAGTCTAAATTTGAAATGTCCATGATAGGGGAACTGTCATTTTTCCTTGGCCTACAAATTACTGAAAGGTTGAAAGGAATATTTATTTATCAAGAAAAATATCTAAGAGAAATGTTGAAAAGGTTTCAAATGGAAGATTCTAAACCTATGAGCACACCTATGGTCACTGGATGTAAGTTAAGAAAGGATGGTGATTCACTTGATGTTGATTGGAGTTCATATAGGTCTATAATAGGCATCCTATTGTACATCACAACATCCCATCCAGACATAATGTGTGTTGTTGGAATGGTAGGAAGGTATTAGGATGCACCTAAACAAAGTCATTTGTTAGTTGTCAAAAGAATATTCAGATACTTGAAAGGAACAGTGAACTATGGCCTATGGTATCCTAGGAATCAAAATTGTCAGCTATCAGTCTATTCAAATGTTGATTAGGCTAACTGCATGGATGAAAGGAAAAGAATGAGTGGAGGTGTGTTCTTCTTAGGAGATTCTCTAGTAGCGTGGTTGAGCAAGAAGCAAGGTTCCATTTATTTATCAACTACAAAGGAAGAGTACATTGCTATTACTACTTGCTGCACTCAGGTATTATGGATGGTTCAGACACTTGCATATTTGGAGGTAAAGTATACTGCACTGATCCCAATTCATTGAGATAATACTAGTGCAATTAGTGTGTCCAAGAATCTTGTGTTTCACTCCAAGACCAAGCATATACCCATCAAGTATCACTTTTTTAGTGAACAAGTGACTGAAACTGTTGTCTCTCTACATTATATTCCTTCCATAGATCAGATTGTTGATATCTTCACTAAACCTCTTGCAAAAGCTTAGTTTGAATATCTACGTGAGAAGTTAGGTGTGAACCCATTATCAACCTAAGAGGGTCCATCCTGTCAGGGGAAGTATGTATTGGTTGAATATCTGATACCTCTTCCAAGTACTGCAACAACTCAAGGGGAGCATGGTTTCTTTGAAATTGATGTCAAATGAGGAGAAAAGGTGTTCTAGAAGCTATAGTTGGAGATCTAAGTAGAATAGTGCAGTCGTTCATGGTTTCCATCAATGCCAAAGGGGGATATTGTTGTAATGTTCACAAGATGAGTGTGATTTTCATTGATGGAAAGATCAGAGTATGCATTGATGGAGAAACAATAACAACTTTAGCTGAGTTGAAGAAGAAAAAAATATTCAAAGATCAAAGTTCAGGAGAGATAATGTTCTAAGATGCGTACACGAGATCCCATACATCAGGACTCACAGAAGGATCAAAGGTCAAGGCCTTTGACACTTGGAAATTATTCCAAGTCGGGAGGATGCGTAAGCTCAAGAGGAGGAGAGACAATGGTTGTTGGATCATCAATCTCGAATACTTGATGGTCTTCAGATCAGAGTCCATTCAGGAGGAGCACGCAGAGGAGGAGATTAGACCTTAGTCGTTGGATCTGAGAGTCAAGTATCAACAACCATCAGATCCATTATAAACTGCGAAGAGAATAAGGTCATGATCCTTCCTCCAACTCACGATATGTAAAGTTGTGAAATGATCCTAACAGTTGGAGACAGAGGACATGTGGAGAGCGACTGGAATTTCACGTACTCGCAAACTAGAGAAGTCAAAGGTGCGTGTTGTGGGAACTTGCGATATGCAAGGTCGCAAAATGATCCTAGCCATTAGAGCCAGAGGACACGTGGTGAGCGATTGGAATTTTGTTGAATTACAAACTAGAGAAGTCAAAGGTGAGTGTTGTGGGAACTCGCAATATGCGAGGTTGCAAAATGATCTGAGTCATTGGATTGAGGAATAATCTTGGTCCTCAGATCCAGGAGAAGAACATGTGCCATGTGAGGATATCCACATCAACAAGGACAAGTGGCAGACCACATAATCAATACCACGTTAGTCGGATCCACATCAGCAAGGACAAGTGGTAGACCACGTCAGCAATACGATGTCAGTGGGATCCATGTCAGCAAGGAAAAGTGGAATACCATGTCAACAATACCACGTCAACAAGACCATGTCAGCAAGAACATGTGGTGAGCGCTCAACATTTCTCTAACTCGCAAATCAGGAAATTCAAAGGCAAAGTTGCAAGAACTTCCTAGGTGTGAGATCGCGACAAGATCAGAACCATTGGATCACAGAGGGCTATGGGTCATTGATTGGGAGTTGGAAGAGTTAGAGTTGGTTCATGATCAAACACCTAACATGTGAAGTCGTGAAATGATCTGGGCAGTCAGATCACTGAGGATCTGGACCATTGATCCAATACAAAGTCAGAATCCATGATATTGATCGCAACCATCGATTAGAGGGTGAGATATCAATCATTGACCTGATACAAAGTGCTTGAATATTCATCCCTTGGTCATAGTGAAGGTCACATCATCGAATAATAAAGGAAGGATCTAGCACTGGTAAGCTCCATTTTAGAGATTGCGAGTTGGGAGATACAAGGAAACTCGCACAAGGAGTTCTCTATATGCGAAATCATGAAGCACCCCTCTTGCTTGGCCCTTGGTCACAGCCAAGGTCACATCATCAAATTATTAAGGGAGAAGATAGCACGTCATTGGGCTCCACATTGGAGAACACCGAGATCGCGTTGCCCCCTTATTGATTAGCGAGTGGTCACAGCCAGTGGTCATGTGGAGAGAGAGAATAGAGAAAGGATCTAGCGTTACTAGGCTCCACATCGGATATCGAGACTTGGGAGAGTCGAGATGCCTCATACCAAGATCCTTGAGGTCACAAGTCGCGAATCTCCTTCTTAATATGAGTTTGGTCACCGCAGGAGGTCACATGAAGGAAGGGGATTAGAGGCCAAAGAAGCCATAATTGACTGGTTGAAACTGCCAAAACGCAGTGATGAAATCGGCTAGAGAACTCGAGGAGCTACAGGGTGATCGCCAAAGGAGATGAAGAGTCCTGAGCTAACTTCCAATGGAATGAATATTATTCATAGAGGCGATTGACATATGGAAAAGTGTCGAAGACTGTAACTTCCATAGAAGCCAAATAATCTCATCATAACGACCATTCATGATGAACAGACTGGGTAGAACCACAGAGAATACGAAGAGTTTACATGTTGATCAGTAGATGACTAGATGAGAGAAAGTGATGCAGAACAATTGTTGTGGGTGGGAAATACCTCCTACAAACTAGCATTAAGGGTTTTATCATGCATGCAAAAATGACCTAAAGTCTCCTACTTCTTACCAACATCCCAATCATAAACGCCATTATTCATATGCAAATACAAGGTTAAAGAGATCAATTTATTGTACCTTAGTGTCCATGTTTGATGTCAATCCCTTTAACGCTTGGTCGCTCCTTGACTGTGACTCTCCTCCCAACGCTGACCTGCATTCATAAAAAACAAACAAAGAATTCCACATGCATATGATTTATAAACTAATGGGTTAGAGATTCTATCAAAATATAATCAAATTTAAATATTGACAATCTCATATGGCGGGATGGTAAATGTACTTCTTTTATTAATCTCACAAGAGTAACCTTACAATAGTGAGATCGACCACTTCTCCTTGAATCTGGTCCTAGGCTCCTCTTCAACTGTGCTCCAAATGCTTTTGTGTATTCTTCTCTTCACACAATAGTTGCAAATGGTTGGGGCAAGGGGAGTGCTAAATCGAGTATAGTTTATTTACTATGATTTTCCTCCATCCAAATGGGATCCCTACCCCTTCTTTTATAGGATAGAAAGGGATAGGTATTTGGTCGCGTGATTGACTATGAGCGGTCAGACGGTTTAGTTAACTTACCCAAAACTGTGTGTTTTGTTTGCAACTTTCCACTTTTTGTTCTTTCTAGGTATACGCAGGCTCTAGTGGGCCAGCCAATGTACACACACATGAAGTAGTGGAGGAGGGAAGATATGCCTTCAAAAGGGGTGTTTTTTAAGAAGTTGTTCAGTAGTGGCTTGGCAAAAAAATGAAACCGAGATGACCTGATGCCAGGTAAGCATGTCTGGTGCAATTTAGGGTTATAACAAAAGGGAAGTGAGGTAATTCTATTGTTGAGTTATGGATCAAGAGTATGAGCTGCAGTGAACAACCAGAAGGGTAGAATAATGACACTATGAAGAGCATGCAGAGGCATTGCGCATGAAGGATGCAGTTGGTGCACAAAGAATATGAAAACATAGAATATAGAAGAGATTGGTGTTGCCATTTCAGAGTGACTCATACGAGAAGAGAGACATTGGTGTAGGGGAGAAGAGGAGCATAGAAGAACAATGATGAGACTGGTAAGCCATAGATAAACGTTGTATCATTTTGATAAAGTAATAAAAAGAAAATATTTATATTTCAAGGTGGTAGGGAGGTGGTAGGGAGGACAATTGTCCTCATAAGTTTCAAGTGGGTTCTTGAACATAGGGAGTTGTAGCTTCCATCTGGTTGCATCTAGAAAAACTAGGGTGGCAAGGTGGGGCAAGGAAGAACTATTGTTCTCTATTATCAAGTTGGTGCCTGTGTGACTGGAAGTTGGTGCTTCCATACAGTTTGTGTTGGAACACTCAGGGATTTTTTTCTTCCCTCTAGTGGGTGCTAGAGAAATCAGAGAGTTAGTGCTCTCAACAAGTTGATTCTTGTAAAACAGAGGTTGTAGCCTCAAGAGGAGTTGGATCTCATAAGAATGATAATGTAAATAAGATAAAGATTACTTATAATATCAAGAAGAAGAGGTTTTCCCCTTTATGGGTTTCCTCAGTAAATATCTGTCTTTATGTATTTCATGTGTGTGTGATTGATGTTTAATATTCTATTTTTTACTTCCCTTTATCATTGTCATCGTCATTGAGTGTTCAGTGAAGATTTTAAAATAGGCATAGTTGTTTAAGCACAGTGACAACTAATTCAAACCCCCCCCCTCTGAGTTGTCCAACATCCTTGAATAACTCATAACCTTGACAGTTTCCTCTTTCTGATATGACTAGGAAGTGCGAGAAATAATATTCAATCAAAGTGAGCTAGGTATGATTGTAAAGAATTCATCAAGCAATTTCCATGAGAGAATCCTTAATTTCATGATTTGCATTCATGAAATTAAGGAGAAAATGAAATCATTACATCAACAAAACACATTCAAACTAAACAAAACGATGGAGAAAATTAAAATGTAAAGACAAATGATTACATAAAACTAACCAAAATCATTAAGGAATAAATTTACCAAGAGTCTATCAATCCAATGGAGACAACAGTACCAGACAATGAACAGGTTTTATGGCTAACCCTGTATTTTCAAGGTAAAATTATAGGGTGTTAGTTGGGGCAGCCAACTAATGGTGACTTACTGGGCAAAGTAGTTATCTCTATATTGATTCAAAACATATCGCCAGGGGAAATTAAGATAAGAGATACCAAAAGGTCATATATTAAAAAACCGTTATCTTATATGTATAGTATTGATATCAGTTTTGTATGCATATATAGATAGATGTTACCACAGTTCATGCAGTACTGGAGGAAAGTATCTTGTGAATAATTGAAATAGGAATAATTGTTTCACCAATGGATCATGATAGTTTGAGAATGATTTCAATACCACAAGCAAAGACACTCCTACCAGGAGATGCCATATCCTCAGGAAGGTTTCCTTTTAAACCTATATGAATTTGTTTATCCCATCAAATAGTTTAAGAACACGTGAATCATGATGGATTATTCCTTAAATTATTAGGTTATATTCATTTGACATTTTGTTGAGTAACTAAAAGTCACTGCTATGTATTGGTGATCAATTAGCAGTAGTGTCATCCCCAAATATCTACATAGATGAGCTAGTCGACTCATGATGAGTCCTCTTGTCCTTTAGTTGGGAAGACTAAAGGCCACTACCCTAGCTTGGTGACCATAAATGGTAATGTCACTTATGTAAAATTCCAATGGTCATGATGGATCGGCTCGTAATGAGACCTTCCAACCTCTAGTTAATACCTCACGCTTTATTAATTTTAAGTACACATGTTATCCAATCACGGGGTTTTGATTTTAATCTCTAAATAAGAGATTGTCTAGAACATGGGGAAGCAGATATGGATTGCCCCTTAAGGACTAAGATGGCATAAAAATTCTTATGAGAGCCATGATAATGAAATATTAATACAACTTACAAAGACAATTCCTTACAATATTATTAAGGGGAAAGGATAATGGTAACAATCAAATTAAAAATTGTCTAACAAAACTGAGTGTTGACGGACGAAATTGACTGACCGTCAACTGGAAGAACAAGTTCAGTCTGGGGTTGTCTAGTAACCCAATCCATTTGGTGTAACTTGTTCTGACGGGTTTAATGGCTCCATTAGCCAATATAAAATACTAAAAGAATTAACTAATGCTCAAAAATATATTAAATATATACATACCCTAATATAACTATTGTAAATGTGTTTACGTATAAAAGAAAAACATAAAAATCTCACTTATGAACAACATTTACAGATTTGCAAGTTTTACTAGAAACTTACAAAATTAAGGTGAAAATAATTTATTTTGAGAAGAAGATAAACAAATCACATTTAAATACTTTTTGTTTTCTTTCTATAAATATAATGAAAAAATGAATTAATTAAACTATGAAACACGGATGTACAAATAGTCAAAGACGATCTACACTTTCTGGTTCCGCTAATATATAAACGACAAAAATTGGAAACAAACAAGCTAACCTGATATTAGTTTGTATGATTTCTCCATGCCTCTGTATGAATAAACAACATCCAACTACCACACCTACGAGATAAATATGAAATAGGCTTATACTGAAATTGTTTTAAATAAATTCACAGAATGTATTGGCAACCAGGATTTTAGAAATAGAATAGAGAACACACGTTAATTATGTGATCTTATGATCGTAAATAATTACAACAAGATAAATCTACATGTAATACATTCACTTCATTGTTCAACTTAAACATCAAATAGAAATTTTTATATTCAAATTGAAAATATGATCACAGTGTGAATATCTGGAACAATAAATTATGAACGATTATCTAGTAATGTGAATATCTTGAAACATCATATATCATTGAGTCTAAAGCTGCAATACATATTAATGCATCAGGATTAAATAAAACGAGACATTAATGAAACACCATTAATGAAGGACTAAAGCCAAAATGTTGTACATTGTTCCATTAAGTCTTGGGATATCATTCATCCATCTTTGATTCCAGGCCAAGATGCCTCTCATTTAGAAAATAGAGATTATTTAAAGAGTTTTTTGAAATCTAAACTTCCTATCTCCTAAGATAGGATCAGATCTCATAAGATCAAAACTTTATAAATATGGAGGGCCTACAACCACTTATGATCAAACTATATCTTCAAAAAATTATGAAAGTTTTTACCTATTTACAAACTAAACAAAAGGAGATACTAATCAACTAGATCAAACATGTTCCATCCCATAAGATCATCATTAGATATACCATATCCTGAAAAATGAAATAGGAACAAGTTAGACAATTTATTAACAACTAATTACTAAATTCTATATAAAAAAATGACTTGTCTACAAAATATATCGATTCTGTATCCAATCTTATATTGGTAAAAGAAATCTAAGTTTAACCGATTTGATTTTTAAAAAATAGCATGACTGTAATAAGAGGAAAAAAAATGTTTTACCATTTAAACCAATGAATAACATGGATCAAGATAACTCAGAATTGATTACGACCTTTACACTATATGCATTCTTTATCACAATGTTGCCTCTCTTCTTAAGATGCTTGGATTGCCTTGGTTCATTTGCTTTGAGTTCATGATTTTCTTTTATGAGTAATTCATTGTGGTTGGTGAGAGCTTCAATTCTTTCTTGTAGAATGGGGATGTCATTATAGTACCGTTCAATCCAATGCAAGAAGACCTCGCAATGCACAGAAGGAGAAATCTGTCGATGGAGTGTATAGTTGTGTGTAAGAACATCAAACCTGCTTGTTGTTGGCCCTTGACCAAGATTAATACCAGTAAACCCCTTGCTATCCTCGAGACATGGTGGGAGATTGTTAACATAGTTGTATGGGTGATTAGGATTTGGCTAATGACAATCTGGATCTTCTTCTGTGAGAAAATCCTCAATTTCAGTATCTGAATCCTCATTGATCTTGATCGTATCGATCAAGCTCAAACGAGGCTTAAATTGATTACGTAGACTTTTCAAAATGAGCCAACCAATCCTTTTATTTCAGAACCCTAACATTGCTTGCTTCTGTTTTGACTGTTTACAAGGGTTTTTTCTATTAGACTTTACAATAGTGTTATGGTCAACAATTAATTCATGCTTACGGGTTTCATTTAACTCAAAACAAACATCCAATTTCCCATATAAAAACTGATCGCGTAATGCCTCGTCACGAGGGTTTTTCCTCAAAAATTTTCGTTCGTTACTTGAGAAATCAAAATGTTTCTCTATCATAGGCTTATCCAACATAGGGGTTTCTATAGGAAACGTTGTAGTAAAACTGTTTCAGGCTAAGAGCCTATCCCAGTCTTCACTCATGGTTATCAAACGATGAACCAACAACATTTTAATTAGGCCATGGTGAAAGAGGATAGAATTGAGGCTCTACTTCTTGTATATTTTTGACATCTTGTATAGACTCATTAGTAAATAAAAAGAAACATTCAAATGGAAACCTATAAAGTGCATAAGCAACCGCACATGATAAAGAAAAACCAGGCCATAACTACCTTCACAGGTTATAAACTATTTAATAATTGATAAGAGACCATGCCATCTAACCTTAAACAGATAAACATGAATACCTTTTTCACAACAATTAATGTTTCTGGAGGTCATGAAAAGACTCCAGGGTACTTCATCGATTTTCGATTTCTTAAACAACTTTTGACTGAAGGATGAGAGCCCTATGGCTTCACTGATAAACCCTTCAGTCACCTCCAACTGAATTTCTCCAACTTTCTCCCTATACCCATGAAATGTTTGGGATAACTCCTTAGTTGTGCAAAGGTTATACACGTCGAACCTCTTAATTAAAGTATCCCATCCCTGGGCTTTCAAATCCTCGATCACATCATCATGAGACAACAATGCTTGAGGTCCATTTGGATCTATTCAGACAACATGAACCATTAAGAGAATGACCAGGCTGTAATAGAGGAAACTCAAGCTATCTATGGGTTTAGATGACAAGAGCAGAGGAAACAAAAATGAGAGAATAGAATAGAAAGAAACCGAACAAAACCCCTGCGCAATCATAGTATAAACACCAATGTTTTGGGCATGAAGTTTGAGCACTTATGGTAATGAAATCCTTGGGTACAGAGAATAAAACAAACCTTGGACTCATAATGAAATGCCTGTCAATTCATTATGCCATCCAAAGATCAAGTACATGATATGATTCTGGTGCATTTAATTTTCATGTCTAGCCATGACTATAGTCAATTTACAAAGGATTCAAATAAATAAGTTTACAATTCAAATGCAAATCAACATAGGTATTATATCAACATTTGATAAACTCAAAAGGAAAACCATTCAACAATGAATTATGAAGTATATGTAAGCACAATGATCTTTTAGAAACATGCTTTGAATAAGGATATAATATGAAACCAATTTCTCATGTTTGATTCATGCTTTCAGTCATGAATCAAACATGGAACAAAACAAGAAAAGAAAATACAACTATCCACCATCTATTATAATCCAGTAATAATCTCCAAATGATAACATTTACAGGATGAGGTCAAGGAAACTACAAAAAGTGTTGTTTTGTCATTCAAATAGAAAAAACATGTAGGGCTGCCAACAGTCGTGACTTACTGGGAGAAGCAGTTATCTCTACATCACCAGAGAATTCACATTAGGATGGATCAGAGTGGTTTAATAATTTAAAGAACAGTCAATAGTGAGTCAAGTATATCAATCAAATTCAAAACATCACCTAGTCTAGTGTTAGATGTCTTTCCATCTAAATGTTATCTGGTGATACGTTTTAATTACAAGAGAAATGATATTTAAGCCAATAACTCCAATGTTGTTGACATGGCCATTGCTGCCAGCAGGTGTCCATATCCTCGAAAGGAATGTCAATTAACCCATTATGAAGCTTTTACCCTGTCCAAGCATTGTCAATTAAAAAATGAAGGGAATTTCACGATTAATATCAAAAGTATTTATACATGATAATTTTCTTGAACTCGACATTGCTTCGCTACCAGCAGGCCTTTTCAGTACCCCGAAGAAGTTGTATTGGCATCATGCATGCATTTACCCACTACCCACAGACCTATTCAGTATCTCAAGAGGTTTACAGACACTTCCCACAACTCTCTAGAAGTTATTCACAATTTTTATGATTGTCAGGAGAGAGGGGTGATGCTGAAAATTCCAGATTTCGTAACACTTAATATCTTCCAGCTTAATTTTTTTCTTGATGACCTTCATCATGATTTGAATTTAGTTTTATGATAAGAATAACTTTGTAGGGACAGGAAGGAATATGTGAGTTGTTTTCTTTAAAAACAGGGACAACGTAAAGAGTTTTAATGATGATTGTATCTTCTCATGATTATAAAATGAAACCAAGAAGACTAGTATGAACAATACGTTTCTTTTGCCAGTTTGAGTTTAAACAACTTACAACAATGATACTTTGAGATGACCCTGACTGTTACTTTATGATGAGACATTTTGGTTTCCTTTCATGAACTAAAAGGTGACACAGACACGAATTCATTTAGAACATAGAAAAATCAAGCAAAATGAAAAGAACCAAAATAATAAAACAAAAGAAAAAATTAAACAAAGAAAAATATGAACAAGGTGGATCTGGAGACATTGGGAAAAATACCTTTTGAGAGATTGGCCATTCACCGAGAAGGTATCTAGATGTCCCTTCAAATTGTGTAGATGGAAAGATCTGGGTCCTAGTTTTTCAGTGATTACGAAAGGTCCCAACCACAGGTTTTGGAACTTGGTGTGTTCCCCTTTTCCCTCGTGAGGCTTATCCCATTTGAGAACCAAGTCTCCTACCTCGAAGTTTCTATCACAAGAAGAGTTTGAATCAAACCATCTTTTCACAATCTATTGATGTTGATCTAACTTCTTTTCTGGCACTCTTATTTCCTCCAGTTTTAATAAGGCATTGATTTGACTTTCCAGAGGAGGGCAGATATCTTCTTGGACTTTCTGCAATAATAAAAGATATGGGAGAAGAACATGAGGAGGTAGGATTGCTTCTCTCCCGTAAATGAGAAAGAAAGAATATCTACCAACAAAAGCTTTGGGTGTTACTATGTCATCCCATAGTGCATTAAACAAAGTGTTGTGCCAGTTCTTGTGGGTTTCATAGACTGGCCTCTTAATGATCTTGATCAAATTTTTGTTTGTTGATTCTACTAGGCCATTTCCTTGGGGGTATTAGTTGGAAAACTATTTCAATTTAATCCAATTTTCTAAGGTGAACACATTCATATCGAGGGATGAGAAACAAGACGCGTTATCAAATACTAAGCATTCGGGAATGTCGAATCTAGTAATGATATTCTAGTTAAGGAAAGATACTACCTGATTAGTGTTTACCACTTTCAAAGGTGTAACTTCGGACCATATGGTAAAATAATCCATTGTTGTAATGATACATTCACACTGCTATGAAGAAGTAGGGTTAATTGGCCCTATGATGTGAAGACCCCACTACTGAAAAGTTGAATCCATTGAAATAGGCTGCAAAGGGAATGTTGCCTTTTTCACTCGTCTAGCAGCCTTTTGGAAGATTGTGCATTTACAACATAATGCATGGGCATCTTTAAATAATGTGGGCCAGTAGTACCCAACTCTTAACACTTTGTGAGAAGTGGTGTCTCCATCGAAGTGTCCACCAACCTCACCTACATGAATTTCAGATAGCACTTCTCCTGCTTCATCTTTTTCCAAACAATGCATAAGAACACCATCAAAATTCTTTCAAAAAAATACATCATTTATTAGCTGTAAAGATGCATATTTTAACCCGAGGTCTCTTCTGTTGGAAGATTGGTTGTTGTCATTGATGTCAACCCTAGTCATGTGTTTTGGACCGCAAGATTGATAAAGGTATTTGGATATGAAGGACAATGCACATGCATATAAAAAACCCATGAATGGATAGTATACATCATGTTTTTTCTAGTGGTATGTGGCACGTCATGTGGATCCTCCTGGTTGAGGAGAAATGAATTTTTGAAGATGACAAAGTGAATTGAAGAAGGAAGTACATGTAGACCCTGAAAATAATTAAAGAAAAGAATTACAAAATAAGAAAGTGTCACGTCGGCCCTAATGTTAAAAGGAAGTGACATAAATGGTATAAATAAACATCATTATACATTCATTTGATACAAGTCAAATTTCATAGATAATCAGAAGAAAAGAAGGCCGGATTTCAAGTGAGGATGAAGTCTTTTGCTGATGTGTTCTAAGGTATGTTATTTTCATGTCATATTACCATTTTTAATATAACGTTTTTTCTAGAACGATTCAGATGGTGAAATCGTAATGGTATTGAGAAGACATATCAAGGTACCTCTGGTAAAAATTTAAGCTCTTTATTCGCTATAATTATGGAGATACACTCTATGGAAGATAGGGTTTGTGACCAGTCCTGAAGCTAGTCAATAAACAAGTGTTCTGGGTAAAACAATGATAACTTATTCATACATAATCCACATGATGTGGGACCACTTCCATTGGAAAGAGTACGGACTTTAGTTTCTTGTGTGTGAGTTTTAGAATCAGATGTTAAATATTGAGTGTGGGGCATGATGTACAAGTTGGGTCTTATGAACAAACAAAAATTGAATAAAGTTTACCATTCTTTCTATAACCTCTTTTTGGGGAGGATTCAAGGAGTGAAAATTGGAGGAGTTTTAGAGAATACATTGAGTAATATTATTTATAGTATCAGAGTACTCCAAGAATTGAAGAATTGTAGAAATTGAA
>JZKD02S1628152.1:555039-588744 GCA_000966675.3 Picea glauca | reverse complement strand
TTATCCCTCCCTCTACATTTGGAAGTTGTAGCTACCTTTGGAAGTCATTACTTCCCTTGAACAATAAACTATTGATTATTTCTCATATATTGTGCATGGTGTATTATAGTGTATTCGTGTAACTCTTATACTATTGTTAATTGCTCATTGTATATAGTTGAATGGTTTAAGTGTAAGTTGAAAAAGGTTTTAAATTGTACTTGATACTAATTCACCCCCCTCTCAGTATCAACATCTTCTATTTTTCAGATCGAGATGATAAGGAGAAGATCCATGTGTTAAATAAAATTTAATATCATCATACCAAGAATTAGCAACAACCTGTGTACAACTAACCTGTGTCTCGTTGTTTTGATTTACAGTTGAGATGTTAATTTGACTTTCCTATTCTTCAACTAAATCAACCACTAGTTTACATAGGCCCTAACCTCTAACAATTTTTGTAGGAGTTATTTTGAGGTTGTATTCTTGTAATGATGTCATCCAATTTGCCTTCTTTTCTCCCATTTCCTTTTGTACTAATAAGTTTCTTATGGCAGGGTAAGGAATGGTGACTTTAGTTCTAGATTTCAGCAGATATGACTAGAAGTGTTTCACTTCTTTGAAAACAACATACGCATGTTGATCTATAGCTGGGTAATTCTGTTCAACCCCTTTAAAAGCTAAGATCAAGGAGGAAATATGGATTTCATTTATTTCAACATTTTTATGTGTTAACACAACAACGCAAGATCAGTCGGAGGAGAAATTGTAAAGAGTGAAATCTTCCGAGAAATCAAGACTCATCAAGGAAGGGGATTCCACAATGGATTTTTTTATGGAATCAAAGGATTTCCTTTCTGTGGTCCCCAACAATACTTAACATCCTTTTAAATTAAATTTTGTAACGGTCTTACCATTTCTGAAAAACTTGGGACAAATCTTCTCACAAAATTAATCTGGCTTAAAATGGATTGCATGGATGTTTTAGAGAAAAGGGGGGGAGTTTGGAAATGGATTGAGTTCTTTCAGGATCGATGATCATTCTGTCACTAGACACTATGAACCCGAGCATTTTTCCTTGTTCCACCACAAAGACTGACTTCTTAGGGTTGAGAGATATGCCATACTTGTGGCAATGCTCTAGAACATTCCTAAGGTGAGACAAGTGATCTTTATTGTTTTTGGAGAAAACGGTAATTTCATCAAGATAGACCACTATTGATTCATTTATGAGGCCACAAAAATAAATGTCCATTGCTCTCTGGAAAGTGGCCCCAACATTTATGAGTCCAAAATGCATCTTCCAGTAGGCATACGTGCCCCATGGGTTACGAAAAGTGGTTTTTAACTGGTCTGCTGGAGACATGAGGACCTGGTTGTATCCCGAAAAACCATCTAACAACGACAGTCTTTCCGAACTAGATACCTGCTGAAGAATTTGTTCCATTGGAGGAATTAGATAGTTTTCTTTATCATATGCTCGGTTCAAGTTACGAAAATCGACACAGAGTCAAATTTCACCGCTTTTCTTCCTTACAGGAACTAGATTAGACACCCATTGCGTGTGTCTCACTGGAAAAATTATCTTTGCATTTAGTAATTTATTTAGTTCTTTCTTGACAATCAGTTCTAATTTGGGGTGCATCTTTCTTAATTTATGTTGAAAAAGATGAGTTTGTTGTTTCATAGGGATGACATGTTGTATTATATTAGGATCGAATGTTTTCATATCATCGTATGTCCAGGGAAAAACGTCCTTTAATTCTTTAAAGAGTTTTATAAAGGAAGATCGTTCTTGTTCGGAGCATCCTGTTCCCAAATTGTTATTTTGTGGAGTATCTTTAGTCCCTAGATTTCTCATTTCATAAGTCAAGGAAGAACTGTTCATTTTACAATTGACTAACCTTTAAATTTATCATGTAAATCATAACAAATTTCTTGTCTTACAACGGATCTGGGAATAGAGTTTACCAAATCATACGTCGATTCAGGATATCTAGGATCTGATATTACCATGAAGTTGCGGAGGTTTTCATCGTGAGTGCCTCTATCAATAATTGCACCTTGGAAAGTGTCTCCCATATACAAGAAGTCGATGATCTAGTGGTCATTGTTGAACACTCTCCAATTGGTGATGTTGTCCGATATCAATGGCTTGAACAATAATTCAATCAAAAATGCATTCGGAGAGAGACCTTCTGTGGGAAAAAGTTTAGAAGCAACATTAGATGATAAATCATCTTCTGAATTACTTAGTCTAGGAATGGAATTGAAGTTAAATGCTAAAACAAAATTGTATCAAACTCCATACCTTGATTTGATAACTTCTGAGATGTGGTGATAAGAAAAGTATGGATTTTATTACCTGCATGACCATGATTTCTGAATCACCAAACACCATTAAATTTCTTACGTCCATATCCAAAGCCTTCTTAAGAACTTGTAGGAGTCCTTCATATTTGACAGTATTATTAGTGCATTCAAACTCTAATCGATAGGCAATGAAAATCTTATTACCTACGGGGTCGATGAGTACACATCCTACACCATCTCCTTCTTTAGATTTAAATACGTCAAAGTACAATGACCAGATTCGAGCTTCGTCAATAGTGTTTGACACACTTGGCAGAGATGATGACTGAGTGCAGGTCGTAAGTTCTGATTGTTTCCTGGGATCTGTGAAGGGGGAAATTACGGTCATGAAGTTACCGAAGAAAGTGTTCATTCTCTGCATTTCAAATGAATTAGTGAATGCAATAAAAGATTAATTCATCTCATTCAGATCTGTCACAGTATGCTTGAGCTAATGTTCGTGGTTTATCCTGATTTTGATTGGTTGTCCGTTTTTCGGCAACCATAAATGAGACAAGTCTGTGGAAAAGTAATCATGCAGCTGTTTGAATGAGTCCCTACTTAAAAATAAACTATAGACTTATGGGATGTCAACAAAAATAATATCAATAATTTGGTGAACCTTAGGATTAGAAGATAACCTAACCAGAACATTCTTAAATTTGTTAATTACCTTAACGTTCTTCCAATCAAGCTGAATGATTTTGAGACTAGAAGTTTGAACTTATGCGTTAATTTTTTGAAAAACACATAAAGACATCACATTTGATGATGTGCCATAATCCACCATGCAATTATGTACATTTCTATTGAAAATTTCAAAAGTTAATAACAAAGGAGGGACATTTTTACGAGTGTTAACAACAGAATTCTGTTGATTTTTTGTCGTTGTCCCTGAAACAATTTTATCTACATTTGATACAGTTTTTTCAGTTAGATCCCTTTTATCCAGAAGTTCAGATGTCATTTTAGTGGGGATCTTTTTGGCTATTTTAGAACTGATTTCTCGAGTATTCTTGCTGCTAGGATCACTGTTCTTACTGTTTTCTGTGATATTTTGAAGCATTTTCTACAAAATAAGAGGAAATTTCAAAAGCTCATAAACATAAATATTAGCCCTCAATTTTTTTAGATCTTCAATCAAGTCATATTCTAAGACTGAGGATGCTAAAATCTATTTTATTTCATCTTGTTTCGACTATTTTGGAGGCACATTATTGCTCATTTCAGAAGACATTTTTCTCTATGTTTTGCTTCTCGTGTTGTATGGGTGGACAGTTTAAAAGTTTTCTTGAAAGATACTGTCATAAAAGTGTTTGAAAATATTGGGAGATGAGTCCTCTTCTTCAACTACTTCTTCCTCAACTATGTCTTCTAAACTTTCAGGAGGAACACAATTATCATGTGCTTCAAGAATGGTTTTCAAAGCATATTGCAAGCTTTCAAAATTGAGACCTTAGTTATCTGGTTTGGCCGATTGGGAGGAAAAGGTTTTTTGAAAGGAGGTTTAAAAATTCCTTTTCTTGAGGATTCCTCCTTGACTAATATCTTCAAGTCAATGACTTGATTTGATAATTTTTTAAAAGCTTTCTGCAAGTTTTCCAGGTCTAAAGTTTCCGTTTGACCTTTTACTTGGGGAGGCCTCGTAAGGATTTCTATTTTCTTTTTAGAAGATGAAGTCGTTTTAGCTTCACTATTGAGATTGTCTTTCAAGCTTAATATATCCTTTTCAATTTGGCTGGCTTCTTCAAAGGCTTCCAAAAATGTAGATTTTCTAGACCTTTTAACCTAAATTGCTATATTATTATGTAGATCTTTGGTGTAATATGCAACAATTAAACTCTAAACATGCATTGAATCTGTGGGAATTCAATTCTTTAACGTAAGGAATCTTTGGTTAAAATATTTTACTTTCTCCTTAGGGTTCATTTTTAGGCTAGAGAGTTCCATAACCAAGACTGCAGGGGTTTTATCATCTCCAAATTTCTCTAAGAAACAGGTTTCAAATTTTTCCCAAGAGACAATGGTCTGGGGTTGTTGGGAGAAATACCATGTGGAGTAATTTCCCTCAAAAGTATAAGGAAAGAGTCTGCATACTATGTCTTCATGCTCTACACTTCGGAGTCTAATAGACAACATAAACTTCTTTGTGTGATCTTTGGAAGATTTCTTAGAATACATATTGAATTTAGGTAACCATTTCTCTGGGTGCTTTTGAAATGGGTGTTGAGGTCCAAGTAAAACCACAACAACTTGATTGAGCCAGGGTCTGGTGGGATTGTTTTGGTTTTCTATGGGTGTAGGTCGTGTCAAAAACTGAGATGTTTCAGATGAGGAACTACTTTCGTCAGATGAATCTTCTCCCGAAGAGGATGGAAATGAACCAGGTGGGGAAGGAAGGATATCGTATCCTCCAACTCCAAGAGTAGGGGTTTCGATAGGATCTGTAGTATTATCTTCTAAAGGATTTAAAATCAGACCAGTGCCTTCAAGCTTTTCTTGGATATCCGAGAAATCTAAAGGTTGATTGAGAGGCCTACCAGGTTGTCTGATATGGGCCAAAGCACTGTGTCCTTATAAGTGATTGATGAACAATTTCTTATACATTGGCCCCTTGAGGAGTTGGTGTTACTCATTTAATGAGAAACTCAAGATTATCGTTTGAGGTAGTTGTTGTTTCAGAAGTAACGTTGTTGTCTGAGAAACTACGTGTTACTACAGGGGGGCGAGTGTGTGGGGGAGGATTCTTACGACTTCCACACTCCATCAATTGCAATCAGGCCCTCCTTCTAGTGCCATTTGTTGATGGGAAAAATTGACCGACCCTCAACTGGAAGAACAAGTTTGGTCCGTGGTTGTCTAGTAACCCAAGCCGTTTGGTGTAACTTGTTATGATGGGTTTAATGGCTATGTTAGCCAATCTAAAATCCTAAAAGAATTAACTAATGCTCAAAAATATATTAAATATATACATACCCTGATATAACTATTGTAAATGTGTTTACGCAGAAAGAAAAACATAAAAATCTCACTTATGAACAACATTTACATATTTGTAAGTTTTACTAGAAACTTACGAAATTAAGGTGAAAATAATTTATTTTGAGAAGAAGATAAAGAAAGAAAATTTAAATACTTTTTGTTTTCTTTCTATAAATCTAACGAAAAAAATGAATTAATTAAACTATGAAACACAAATGTACAAATAGTCAAAGTTGATCTACACTTTCTGGTTCCGCTAATATATAAACGACATAAATTGGAAACAAAGCAACTAACCTAATATTATTTTGTCTGATGTGTCTATGCCTCTGTATGAATCAAAAGCATCTAGTTTCCACACCTACAAGATAAATCCGCAATAGACTTATACTGAAACTGTTATGAATAAATTCACAGAATGTATTGGCAGCCAGGATTTTAGAAATAGAATAGAGAACACATGTTAGTTCGGTGATCTTATGATCGTAAATAATTACAATAAGATAAATCTACATGTAATACATTCACTTCATTGTTCGACTAAAACATCAAATAGAAATTTTGATATTCAAATTGAAAAGATGATCACAGTGTGAATATCTAGAAAAATAAATTATGAACAATTATCTGTAACGTGAATATCTTGAAACATAATATATCATTGAGTCTAAAGATACAATACATATTAATGCATCAGGATTAAATAAAACGATACATTAATGAAACACCATTAACAAAGGACTAAATCCAAAATGTTGTATATTGTTCCATTAAGTCTTGGGACATCATTCGTCCATCTTTGATTCTAGGCCAAGATGCCTCTCATTTACAAAGTAGAGAGTATTTAAAGAGTCTTTTGAAATCTAGACTTCCTATCTCCTAAGATAGAATCAGATCTCATAAGATCAAAACATTACAAATATGGAGGGCCTACAACCACTTATGATCAAACTATATCTTAAAACATTTATGAAAGTTTTTTCCTATTTACAAACTAAACAAAAGGAGATACTAATCAACTAGATCGAACATGTTCCATCCCATAATATCAACATCATATATACCATATCCTGAAAAATGAAATAGGATCAAGTTAGACAATTTATTAACAACTAAATACTAAATTCTATATAAAAAATGACTTGGTTACAAAATCTCTTGATTCTGTAGCCAGTCTTATATTGGTAAAAGAAATCTAATTTTAACCGATTTGATTTTTAAAAAATAAGATGACTGTAATAAGAGGAAAAAAAATAATTTTACCATTTAAGCCAATGACTAACATGGATCAATATAACTCAGAATTGATTACGGCCTTTACACTGTCTGCATTTTTTATCACAATGTTGCCTATCTTCTTAAGATGCTTGGCTTGCCTCTGTTCATTTTCTTTGAGTTCACGATTTTATTTTATGAGAAATTCATTGTGGTTGGTGAGAGCTTCAATTCTTACTTGTAGAATGGGGATGTCATTATAGTACCGTTCAATCCAATGCAAGAAGACCTCGCAATGCACAGTAGGAGAGATCTGTCAATGGAGCGTATAGTTGGGTGTAAGAACATCAAAAATACCTATTGTCAGCCCTTGACTGAGCTTAATACCAGTAAACCCCTTTCTATCCTTGAGACATGGTGGGATATTGTTAACATAGTCGTATGGCTGATTAGGATCTGGCTTATGACAATATGGATCTTCTTCTGCGAGAAAATCCTCAATTTTGGGATATGAATCCTCATTGATCTTGATCGTATCGATTGACTCAAATTAGGCTTAAATCGATTACGTAGACTTCTCTAAATGAGTTAACCAACGCTTTGTTTTCGAAACCCTAACATTGCTTGCTTCTGTTTTGACTGTTTTCCAGGGTTTTTTCTATCGGAATTTCAGTAGTGTTATGGCCAACAATTAATTCATGCTTAGGGGTTTAATTTAACTTAGAACCAACATCTTGTTTCCCATATAAAAACTGATCGGGTAATGCCTCGTCATGAGGCTTTTTCCGCAAACATTCTGGTTTGTTACTTGAGAAATCAAAATGTTTCTCTATCATAGGCTTATTCAACATAGGGGTTTCTATAGGAAATGTTTTATTAAAACCATTTTGGGCTAAGAACCTATCCCAGTCATCACCTAGGGCTATCAAACAATGAACCAATAACATTTTAATTAGGCCATGGTGAAAGAGGCTAGAGTCGAGGCTTTGTTTCTTGTATCTTTTTGGAATCTTGTACATACTCCTTAGTAAATAAAATGAAACATTCAAATGGAAACCTATAAAGTGCATAAGCAACCGCACATAATAAATAAAAACTAGGCCATAATGTCCTTTACAGGTTATAAACTATTTAAGAACTAATAAGAGACCATGCCATCTAACCTTAAGCAAAGAAATAAGAATACATTTCTCACAACAATCAATCTTTCTGGAGGTCATGAAAAGACTACAGGGCACTTCATCGATTTTTGAGTTCTTAAACCGCTTCTGACTGGAGGATGGGAGCCCTGTGGCTTCGCTAATAAACCCTTCAGTCGCCTCCAACTAGATGTCTCCAACTTTCTCCCTATACCCATCAAATGTTTGGGCAAATTCCTTAGTTGTGCAAAGGTTATACCCATCGAACCTCTTAATGAAAGTATCCCAGTCCTGGGCTTTCAAATCCTCGATTGCATCATCATGAGACAACAAATCGTGAGGTCCATTAGTATCTATTTGGACAACAAGATCCATTAAGGTAATTTCCAGGATGTAATAAGGGTGACTCAAGCTAGCTATGGGTTTAGATGGTGAGAGTAGGGAAAACAAAACTGAGTGAATATAATAGAAAGAAACCAGACAAAACTCCTATGCAATCATAGTATAAACACTAAGGTTTCGAGCATGAAGTCCGATCACTACTGGTAATGAAATCCTCAGGTACAGAGCATAACACAGACCCTCGAATCATAATGAAAGGCCTTTCAATTCATTTTTCCAGCCAAATATCAAGTACATGATACGATTCTGATGCATTTAATTTTCATGTCTAGTAATGACTATAGTCGATTTACAAAGGATTCAAATAAATACATTTACAATTCAAATGTAAATCAACATAGGTATTATATCGACATTCGATAAAATCAAAAGGAAAATCATTCAAGAATGAATTATGAAGTAGATTTAAGCACAATGATCTTTTAGAAACATGTTTTGAATAGGGATATAATACAAAACCAAGTTCTCATGTTTGATTCATGATTTCAGTCATGAATCAAACATGGAACAAAACAAGAAAAGAAAATACAATTATTCACCATCTATTGTAATCCAGTAATAATATCCAAATGATAACATTTACAAGATGAGGTGAAGGCAACTATAGGAAGTGTCGTTTTGTCATTCAAATAACAAAAACATCTAGGGCTGCTAACACTGAGGTAAATTTATTTCAAGACCAAGTTTGGATTAATTCAGATTATTTGGGGACCAATAGGTGGTATGATATTTTGAATAATATTTCCACATGGTGATAAGTTTCAAACAACAAAGTTATTGAACCATAAATATAGCCAAACAAAGAAAAGAATAAAATGACTCACACACAAAAGAAATAAAAAAAAAGAAACAAAAAAAAGACACAACACATTGTACACACTTTATTTACTGATTGTTATTTACAAAAGAACTATGAAAAGTACTTCTTGAGGGCATGGCCATTCACTAGAAATGTTTATGGTTTCCCCTCAAAGGTTTGCAGATCGAAAGAGCTCGGACAATTTTTTTCAGTGACTATAAGCGGTCCTAACTATAAATTATGGAATTTTGAAAGTTCCCCCTTTTCTTCATGGACTTTAACTCACCTAAGAACCAGATCTCCTATATTGAAATTTCGATCAGAGGAACAATTTTCGTCGAGCCATGATTTAAAATTTTGTTGGTGTTGATCCATTTTACATTTAGCTTATGTCCTAGTCTCTTATAATTTGAGCAAAGAATTAATTTGACTTTCTAAGGCAGGACACTATTCTTCCTAGACCTTTTTAGATAGTTGTAATGATGGTAGTAGGACATTGGGAGGTGAGAATAGCTTCTCTTTCATATACAAGGAAAAACGAGGAATTTCCAATGGTTGTTTTGGGAGTGACCCTATCATCCCACAATGCATAGAAGAAAGCAATGTGCCAATTTTTATAATTTTCTAATACTATTCTCTTTAGGATTATAATTAAATTTTTGTTCTTTGATTTAGCCAGTCTTTTACCTCGACGACAATAGCTAGAAGAATACTTCAATTTAATTCATTTTTCCAAAGAAAAAACATTCAAATCCATTGAAGAAAAATAAGATGCATTTTTGAACACCAAAGATTCTGGAATTCCAAAACATGAAATAATATGACTTTCCAGAAACAAAATCACTTGATTAGTGTTGACTACTCTTAAAGGTATATCTTCAGACCACCTGGTGAAGTAATCCATTGTTCTAAATATGTACTTATTCCATAGGGAGTAAGTAGGATTAATTGGACCGATGATGTCAAGGCCCCATTGCTAAAATGGTTGATCAATTGTTATAGGATGCTAACATAAAGCATGTTTCTTCACTCATCCCACAACATTTTTTCATATTTCACACTTGAGATCCATATCATGAGAATATATAAATAGCGTGGGCCAGTAATATCCATATCTAAACACTTTATGAGCAGTCATTTCACCCCCGAAGTGATCTCCTCCATTACCAGCATGCAAATCAGACATGACGTTTTTAGACTCATCTTTTTCTAGGTAACACAATAACACTCCATCAAAATTATTCCTAAACAAGACATCATTAATCATTTGAAAGGGAGAAGATTTAAGTCTCAATGCTCTTCTCTTTTTGGGATCAAAATTTTCTAGAGAAGTTCCATGAGTTAAGTAAACTTTGATGTCATAATACCAAGAATTTGGCGTGGTGTTGGCATCCAATTCACATTTTTCCGTTGCCTTATAAGCTACCTACACCAATGTTTTGCAAACACCAGTTTTTCGTCGCAATTTTCAAATAAATGACACCTTTGTTTTTGCGACACTTGCACATTTGCCTTCGTTTTGTTTTCACGACTGTAAGCATGAAAAAATAATGTTTCGAAGTCTCATTGAAATCACTATTTGAACTGACATTGTCTTTCTTGTCGATATGCCTATTGTGCTTACATTGCACTTATTGTTATGTAGCTGGAAAGACTTTCAAACTGTACTCATTGGACATTTTGTATTGATTGTGTGACTTGGTTTTATTGAATTCGTATTGCATTGGTTTTTGGATTTTCATTCTATTTGATCTACCTGATCATTGGTTCCATGAAAATACATAGGATTTATGATTAAATATTTCATATATATATCTTTTTAAATGCCTATGTTTATGTTTTCATAACTATTGGTTGGTTGATTATATGATTACCTATTGGCACATTGGTCAAAACTGTTGATATAAACGATTAAATGATTACCTATTGGCACATTGGTTAAACGATGGATATGAGTTGTTACAATGCAATGGCGCATGGTTAAACATATGCTTTTAGTTTTGAATCGTATGATTAATGGTTTCAAACTTTGGTATAACGTTGATTAAATGCATTGTTTATACACTTACCATTGTTTCATTGGGCAGCTAAGTAACATGAGTATTGAAGCCGACGGTTGTACTTTGACCATAATTGTT
Organism: Picea glauca; assembly: GCA_000966675.3. Taxonomy (NCBI): domain Eukaryota; kingdom Viridiplantae; phylum Streptophyta; class Pinopsida; order Pinales; family Pinaceae; genus Picea; species Picea glauca. The sequence continues at coordinate 577,735 of JZKD02S1628152.1, read as the reverse complement.
ATGCATGGTAGTGAATAATTCCACCACCTTCGCACGATGGCATTTATGCCTACCACTTATCACCGTTCAACTCTGCTAGCTCACGCATCTCTACTCCTGTGTGAGTATTGTGATCCAAACCCTCAGTTTACCATGTGCTCGGCTCCATGGAACCAGTCATGCATATTGAGCCTGATGACAGCCAAGCTATGTTAATGTTTGACAATGCCCGCCAAGATTTGGAGGACCATGGGTGGCTCACCTTCTTGAAACGATTTCAGCGTTTTAATCTCTGTGTAGAACGACAGTTTGTCATGACCTTCGATGGCTGTAGAGCCAAGTTCGGCGATATACAATTGGAAATTGATGAAAAATTTATCATTTTTGCCATGGGGTTACCTGCCATAGGACAACGTTGGTTCAAGAATTGTAAGGTCGAGGAAGTGCCATGGACACTCTTGTTCCTCTCGTGCAAAGTCACATCATGTGACAGAGGTATACCCATCTCTGCACTCAAACCATAATGGCATGATACATTAATGATAGTCAAGCAGTTCATGACCTGTGAAGGTCGATACGGGCTTGTGTTCCTCTACCACCTGCATTTGCTGATGATTTTTATAGGGTATCCTTTAAACATGCCTTTCTACTTTCAACGCAGCTTATATAAGATGTCTAAAAGATTTAAAAGACAGAAGGCTGACAACAGCTTGTTCCATCATGGGCTTATTAAGCTCATCGTTGTTTATCATTTGAGTTTGCATGGTGATAATTGGAGGGCTTTCATCGCTCGTAATGGCTTTGAGGACACAGACCCTACACAGGTTGATAAACCTATGGTAATTGAAACCAAGGCCGAGCCGCCTGTACCCTTACATGTCCTACTGCCTAAACCCTCGACCGACCCTCCTGTTAACTTGCCCAACACTATAACTAAGAGTGCAGAGGCCATTAAAAAGCCCATGAACAAAAACCCCAAGGAAAACCTTATTGCCAATGCCAAAGGGAAAAGGAATGCCCGACTCATTTTGAGAATGGAAAGGAATAAACCCAAACCCTCTACTGAGCCAAACCCTATCGTCCTAAGTGAGGATTCTGATTCTGATGTTGAACGTTTCTTAGCCAGCGAGTACCCCTACTCGCAAGGTTTATGTCCTGAGCCCCCTTATGATTTTGTATCAAACCTTCCCCCCTGCCTAAGAAACGATTATAGCTACCCGGGTATTAAATTGACTCGTGAAACCCTTGGTCATTTGGCCAAACCCTCGCCCACTCTTTCTAAACCCACACGGTCACCCTATGACCAGTGTGATTCATGGTTGGAACGATATTACACTGATGTTCCCATACTCCAATCAAAGATTCGATCACTGGAAGATCAAATTGCAGTTCTAACCAATAAAAAAGCAAAGATCCAAGCAACAGATAAAAAGCAAAAGACAATTGGCTCCATCCTATTCAAAAACGTGGAATCAGCCACGACCATTGTAAATTCCAAACTGGCATAATCAATGCAGCCTCCTCGCTATACAGGTATGGTTTTGACATCGTTTTGTTTTGTAAATAATCTAGTTTGATATAATGATTTGAATTCAGTTTTTAAATAGCTCAGTCACTCATCCACACGCCTCTATCATTCGGTGATCATCCTGTACATGGTTTCGTTTTGATAAAAATAGAAAGAATTCCGATTTGATATACGATTCGCTCATAGATTTTTACTGGATTTGAATAGTTATTCATTTGGATTTCATTTGCTAAGTTTGTATGAGTGAAGTAACGAGATTAATGGTGTGTTTTCAATACAATTCATCTTGTATCCACTCCTCATGGGAAGTTCCATACTCAATTTAGAATACGATTGTGCTCAGATTTGATCTCGTATGATTCACATGCTGTGTTTGTCAAATGAGTTCGGGAATGTATTTGTTATGATATGTTGTGTCATAATATTTTCCAAATCATGAGTACCCCTCTATTTAATTTAATTTGGAAATAAATACTGTGTTTCATAAAAAATGATCTCATTAAACCTGTGTGAATGTGCCAGAATCGTCGGATGTTTTCGATTCATAATCACTATGTTGAAACCTTTTCTATTAGATTCATTTCTATTCGGACTGAATTATGAATTGGCAAGATTGTTTTGTGAACTAGAATTGTGTTTTATTGATGCTCTGTTTGATTCGTAAAACAAATTGATCGACATTTTGTAATAATCATCATCCTCATTCGTGGGAGAATAAGGATATGGAATTTTAATACCAACTGAGACAAAAGTTGATGTTCTGCTACATCTTTATCTTTTCATAATATCAATCTTTTGTTTCATGTTTATGTTATCAGTTTGCATCTGATTAATGACTACTTTAGCTATCTTAGTCTTTTGCAAATGATATGAATTAATTAATATGATCCATGTCTGATTTCTTCCATTATTTAAAAACATAGCAATTACTTGATTCAGTTTATGAATGACAGATTTCTCTTCTTCATCAATTGGATTATTCTATATAAGTCTTTTCATAACAGGATTACCTAATTGTGGAGATTTATAAATCATATAATTGTTATGATTTTTATGTCTTGTTTGTCCTGTAAACACACTCATAGAGAATTACAGCGTATCGTTTATGATAAGCTCCTGAATTATTCGGTGTGGGTTTCCTCCCTCCGATCTGCTTGAACAATCATCATACACAGGACAAATCTGGAGCGTTTCCAGGTCAGTTTGTTGTTTATTTGTTTAGTGTATTTGTTAGAATTTTAGTTAGATATATGTGTAGTTAGTATATTAGATTGTTTAATTTCAGTAAGTTTTATTTCTTGTTCATAAAATCATAAAATCAACAAAAATATCTTTCTCTGTCTTAGGGAAGACAGCAAATGAGTTTCCCAGGTTTTATTTAAATCTATATTTTGTGAATATTGTACATTTTGTGAATAAGTTATATTTCAATTAGTAGTTTGTATATATAGAAATAGTAGATTAGTTAGCTTGTTTAATAGTTAGTTTTAATTAGATTATTTAGATTAGTTTGTTTTATTTATTGTTAGTTAGTTTAGTTTGTTTTATTTAGTTTTAGTTAGATTAGTTAGTTTAGATTAGTTTTCTTTTTGTTTTCTTAGGAACTTAGATCGGCTAACGAAGCCGCTAAACCCATCAGGGTGGTTCATTCCAAACAGCTTGGGTTATTAGACAACCCAGGACCGGTTCCACTCTCTCAGTTGATGGACGATCAATTTCGCCTGTCAACAAATGGCACTAGAAGGAGGGCCTGAACTTAATTAATGGCACAAAGCGGTTGTAAGACTCCTCCCCCCCCTGATTGCTCACCTATAATGACTAGAAGCCGTTCACATGATAATATTCCCCTTCAAACAACAACCACTTCAACCGACGATCCACAGATCACAGTTGAGCCAACAACCCCTAATCCTACAGGTGGTGACATAAAAGAGATTGTACGTCAGTCTCTTATCAAAACATATAGTGCCTTAGCCCGTTTGAGGCAACCAAACCATCCGTGGGGCCAACCTTTGGATTTCTCTGATATCAGAGAACAATTAGGAGGCACTGATCCTACTGTGAATCCTTCAGATCCAATCTTAAATCCTTCTACAGGAGGATCTGGGATACCTCCTTCACCACCTCCATCATCTTCTTCCTCTTCTGGAGGAGATTCCTCTTCAGACGAAGGCAATTCACCTTCTCAACTTTCCACACCCACTACCCCAATGGCAAATCAAAACAACCCTGCTAGACCCTGGCTTGATCAGGATGCCGTAGTTGTACCTGGAGCTCAACACCCTCTACCTAAACACCCGGAGAAATGGCTTCCCAAGTTTGATCTTGATTCAAAACAGATAGTTGAAGATCACATTAAAATTTTTATGTTAGCCATAAGACTCCGCAATTTTGAACATGAAGACGTTGTATGTAGGTTGTTCCCATATACTTTCGAGGGTAATTCATCGACATGGTACTTTTCCCAACAACCCCATACCATTGTGTCTTGGGAAAAGTTCGTTTCATGCTTTTTGGAAAAGTTCGGAGACGGTAAACCTCCGGAAGTCTTAGTCATGGATCTTTCAAGCTTAAAAATGAACCCAAAAGAAAAAGTTAAATATTTTAATCAAAGGTTCTTAACACTTAAAAACCGAATCCCTGCAAGTTCTATGCCTGTTGAGAGTCTTATAATAGTGTACTACACTAAAGCGCTGCACCAAAGTATAGCTATTTGGGTTAAACGATACAAGAAAGCCACATTGTTAGAGGCCTTCGAGGAGGCCAGCCAGATAGAAAAAGACATACTTAGTCTTAAAGACTCTTTTAGCAATGAAACTGAGACTAGTTCCTCTTCCAAAAAGAATATCGAGATCCTTTCCAGACCCACTCAAAGTAAAACACAACCTGAAAACTCTGACTTGGAAAACCTTACTAAAGTTGTTCAAAAGATGTCAAATCAAGTTATAGACTTAAAGAGGTCGACTGAAGAATATTCCTCGAGCAAAGGGCCTTACAAACCCCCGTTCTAGAAACCTTTTCCCACCAACTGACCTAACCCAACCACCAAAGGCCTTAATCTAGAAAGTTTGCAATGTGCTCTTCAAACAATTCTAGAAGCCCAAGATAACTTGATGCCTCCTGAGATTCCTGAGGAGGTAGTCAAACCAGAGACAGACCAAGAAGAAGATTCTTCTCCAAACATTTCTGGACACTTCTTGTATAACATCTTTCAAGCTAACTTCGAGACAGTTCATCCTTATAACACTAGGAGTAAGACAACAACTAAACCTTCTACCGAAAACACTACAACTTCGCCTCCAAAGCAATCTAAATCAGTTGAAACTAAACAGAGTAATGTAAGCCCCAACTTAGATTATGATGTAGTTGAAGATCTTAAAAAGTTAAGGGCTAACATTTCTATTTATGAGTTGTTGAATTTTCCATTTTTGTTACAAAAAATGTTGCAAAATATTTCAGAAAATGGCAAGAATGGTAATAAGGTTATGCAAAGCAAAGTTCCCGAGAAGACTTCCACTAAAAATAATACTGATCCTCAAGATAAAGGAAGCCTTCAAGTAAGTAATGTAAATAATGTAAATAATGTAGATAAAGTAGCTTTAGAAACTGCGAGTAAAAAGACACAAGCTACTACTCTTAGTACTCGCAAAAATGTACCCCCTTTCCTGTTAACTTTTGAGATCTTTAATAGAAACGTGCATAATTGTATGGTAGACTTAGGAGCATCATCCAATGTGATGCCTTGGTCTGTTTTCCAAAAGATAAATGCTGAAGTTGAACCCTCTTCTTTAAAAATCATACTACTTGATCGAACAAATGTCAAAGTTATAGGTGAACTAAAGAATGTGCTAATTAGATTATCGTCTAACCCCAAGGTTCATCAAGTTATTGATATAATTGTGGTGGATATTCCAGAAGTGTATGGTCTTTTTTTGAGCAGGGACTGGTCGGAGAAACTAGATGGTTATTTCGCGACAGATTGGTCTCATCTATGGCTTCCAGAAAACGACAAGCCTAATAAAATAAAAGTGAATTGTGAGCACTACCTTAAGTTCATGGTCACAGATTTGAGCGATCCCAATGAACCGTACACACCTCCTCTAGATACACCTGAAGTGCAAGGGATGGACACCTTCTTCGGCAAATTTATAACTGAGGTTTCACCTATCACCAATTCAGAACAACGGTCCGATATCATAGCATATATGCAGCCCACACCTTCCACACAACAATCCTATGAACCCGATGCAAATCATATTTGGTCTCTGTATTTCAACGGATCAAAGTCCAAAGAAGGAGCCAGAGCAGGCTGCGTCATTATCGATCCGGTAGGTAACAAAACATTGACGGCATGTAGGTTGGAATTTGAATGTACTAACAATACTCCAGAATATGAGTCTTTATTGCAAGGTCTTAGAAAAGCTTTGGACATGAGCATTCAAAATTTAACCATCTTTGGCGACTCCGAAATAGTAGTTAGACAGGTGAGAGATTCTATCCACTGCCTTTCTCTGCATCTCAAAAGCTACCAGTCTGAGGTATGGAACTTAATGAGTAAATTTTCTTCTTTCAATATAAATTCCATTCCTAGATTAAATAATGCTGAAGCAGATTTACTAGCTAATGCAGCTTCTAAACTTCTTCTTGCAGAGGGCTTGTCTCCAAACACATTCTTCATTGAGCTGTTGTTTCGACCATCCATTCCCGACAACATCACAAACTGGAGAGTATTTGATGATGATCAGCAGATCATCGACTTTCTGCACATGGAAGAAACCTTTCAAGGTGATGTGATAGACAAACGCACACATGACGACAATTTGCATGATTTTACGGTAATACCTGATCCCAAAAACTCCCGAAGATCTATCGGATATGGTAAACTCGATTCCAAAATCTGTAATTAGATTAGAAAAGTTTTATGATTTTGAAGATAAATTTAAAAATACTGTCAATTGTAAAACCAACAGTTCCTCATTATCTTATGAAAAAGTAAACCTAGGAATTAATGAAAATCCTCAATGCATTAATCTAGGCTTGGGATGTTCTCGACAAGAAAAAGATACATTCATTAAATTGTTCAAAGAATTTAAATATGTCTTTGCTTGGACATACGATGATCTCAAGACTTTCGATCCTAATATCATACAACATGTTATCCTGATGAAGCCCCAAACATTACCCTTCCAACAAAAACTGAGGAAAATGCACCCCAAACTGGAACCGACTGTTCAAAAAGAATTGAATAAACTCCTAAGTGCTAAAATAATATATCCTTTTAGGCACACTCAATGGGTGTCCAACCTTGTCCCAGTTCGGAAGAAAAAAGGGGAAATATGACTCTGTGTCGATTTCCGGAACCTTAATAGAGCGTCTGACAAAGACAACTATCCTGTCCCACCTATCGAACAGATCCTTCAACAGGTATCTGGTTCTGAGAGGCTATCTTTGCTAGATGGTTTCTCTGGATACAACCAAGTCCTGATGTCTCCGCCAGACCAACTCAAAACTACCTTCTGTACTCCGTGGGGCACTTATGCTTATCACAAAATGACTTTTGGGTTGATTAATACCGGTGCTACCTTTCAGAGAGCAATGAATATTTATTTTTGAGGCTTAATCAATCACTCTGTCGTAGTTTACTTAGATGATGTGACTGTTTATTCCAAAAACAAATACGATCATCTAGCTCACTTACGAGCCATTCTGCTACGATGTCGTAAATACAGCATCTTGTTAAATCCCCAAAATTCCATCTTTGCAGTTGAATAGAGTAAAATCCTACGATTCATTGTGTCTAGTGAAGGGATGATTATTGACCCCGAGAGGACTCAAGTCATTGAAAAAATTCCCCCTCCTACATCCAAAAAATCCATGCAGTCTTTTCTAGGCCAGATTAACTTCGTGAGGAGATTCGTCCCCATATTCTCTGAAATGGTTAGGCCTTTACATAATTTGATAAAGAAAGACATCCAATATTGTTGGGGACCCACAAAAAATAAAGCTTTCACTCCCATAAAGAAGGCCATAATAGACGCTCCGTCTCTCATGAGTCCTGACTTCTCTCAATATTTTACACTCTATACTTTTGCCTCTGACCGTTCTTATGCCGCCGTTCTAACTTAGAAGAATGTCGAGAACCATGAAGTACCCATCGCCTTTATGAGCTCTGCTTTCAAAGGTGCTAAACTTAATTACCCAATGGTTGATCATCAAGCCTACGCTGTTTTCAAAGCAGTTAAACACTTCCGTTCCTATCTTTTGAAATCAAGGACGAAAGTCATTGTCCCCTACCCTGCCGTAAGGAACTTGTTAGTGCAGAAGGAGTTAGGAGAAAAGAGAGCCAACTGGTTCACCTCCTTACAGGAGTATGAATTAGAAATCACCCTAGCTTAGATAGTGAGAGGTCAAGGGTTATGTAAGTTAGTTGTTGATTCAACATCAGGACAGCAAGAAGAAAGTGATACGTCAAACCTAGGTCAAAGCGATCAAAGTCTAATCTATTGCGCACAAAACCTTGTTAGTCCCTGGTACGACGATATAAGATTTTGTCTTGAACATGGATCAACCCCCCGTCACCTAGACCCCGCCAAAATAAGAGTGTTGAGACTAAAGTCTACCTCCTTTCATCTGGTTAATGATGTACTATTTCGTCAGATTTTTGATGACGTACTGATGCACTGTCTTGAAAAATACGAAGCAAAAAAAATCTTGCTAGAGTTGCATGCAGGAGAAACTGGTGGTCACTTCGGTGGTGACACCACTGCTCATAAGGTTCTAAGAGCTGGTTATTACTGGCCTACACTTTTTAGAGACGCCCATACCTTATGTCGTAAATGTATAATCTGTCAGAAAGCATCAGGGCGGTTGCAAAAACCAGCCTTTCCCTTGCAACCTGTTTCAATAGATTCTCCTTTTCAGCAATGGGGCCTTGATATCATAGGTCCAATTAACCCTCCATCTTAACAACAACACAAGTATATTGTGACAGCCACAGATTACATTACTCGATGGTCTGAAGCTATTGCATTAAGAACTGTCAACACCAGTCAGGTTATTGCCTTTCTAAACTCGAATATTATCACTCATTTTGGTATTCCTGACTGTCTAGTCTTTGACAATGATTCATACTTTTCCTCTCTTGAGATGAGCGAGTTCACTTTAGAGAAAGGAATTAAGCTGAAGTATTCTTCTAGTTATTACCCCTAGGGAAATGGATTAGCGGAATCAACAAACAAGAACTTGATTAAAATTATCAAGAGAACCGTGGTTGAAAATCACAAAAATTGGCACAATGCGCTGCTGAACGCGTTGTGGGATGATAGGGTAATGCCAAAAGATACCATAGGCAACTCCCCCTTTTTTCTCGTTTATGGAAGAGAAGAAATTATGCCACCTCACATTCTTCTTCCTTCGCTTCAGTTGTCACAAAAAGTCCAAGAAGAAGATTGTCCCCCTTTGGAAAGTCGAATTAATGCTTTGATGAAGTTAGAAGAGGTAAGGGCCCAAGCTAAGCATAAGTTAGACCAACATCAACAATTGGTTAAAATATGGTTCGATTCTAATTCTGCTTCTGATAAGAACTTTGAAGTAGGTGATCTCGTCTTGAAGTGGGACAAACCACACGAAGGAAAGGGTGAGCACACAAAATTTCAAAATCTATGGCTTGGACCATTTTTAATTGCTGAAAAGTTGGGTCCTAGTTCTTTTCGATTGCAGAATCTCGAAGGGAAGCTTGACACCTACTCGGTGAATGGTCAAGCCCTGAAAAGATACTTTTCTTGATAACTACCCTTGTATATTATGTATATATTTTTTTCTTTTGTTTGTGTTTTCATTTTCTTTCTGTTTTTTATTTTGAGTTCAATTTTACAGTTTGTGTCTTTGAAATTACACGTACCTGTACACTGATCTATTTAGACAAAGACGATAGAAAATTCCTTCACTGAAATAACTTCTGAAAAATTTGTACAAACATCAATGGTATATTTCTGAAATATATGTTGGAAAAGTCTGTTGTTTGAAAGAAGTCTGTTGATTTCGATCCCAAAGTAAAGTTCATCATGATCATATATTATCTTTTTACGCTGCCCCTTTTTCATAAAGGAATGACTCAGAGGATATCTCCCTATATTAGGAAGTTGTTTTAAATAAAACATCTCTGAATCTAAATAAAGGACAGTTCTAAAAATTCTGATGAGGTTTGAAAAAAATATGTTAAAATATCATGATTTTTAGCGTCACCCCACTCAACTATTTACAAAACAAAAATTATGAATAAGAGCTGTGGGAAGTGCTTGTAAACCTGCCGAGATGCTGAATAGGTCTGCTGGCAGTGGGTAAATGAATGCATGGCGCCAAGACAACTTCGTCGGGGTACTGAACAATCCTGCTGGCAGCGAAGCAATGTCGGGTATATGAAAATCTGCAAAAAGAAACCTCTTTAATGTCCTTTATTCTGATCCAGAACTTCTTGGCAGGATATAGATGTCAGAGTGGGTTAAAGGGAAACCCTGTCGAGGCTATGGACGCTTGCTAGCAGCAGTGGCCATGCCAACAGTATTGGATATTTTATCTTTAATATCGTGACTTGCTGATCTTAAGTTTGTTATCAGTTTTCATCTTTTGAAACACTGTTGGAATGATTGGTTAATGATGATATTTATACGATTTTCTGGTTGTTGTTTTTGAGTTGAAATTTTCTTTGCTGTCCTAATCTGAATTTTTTTCTTTTGACAAAGATAACTGCTTCTACCATTTTGTCGCCATTGTTGGCAGCCAATTCACATTTTCCATTGTCTTATAAGCTGCCTACACCAGTGTTTTGCAAACACCATTTTTTCGTCGCAATTTTCAAATAAACGACACCTTTATTTTTGCGACACTTTCACATTTGCCTTCGTTTTGTTTTCACGACTGTAAGCGTGAAAACTTAATGTTTCGAAGTCGCATTGAAATCACTATTTGAACTGACGTTGTCTTTCTTGTCGATATACATATTGTGCTTACATTGCACTTATTGTTATGTAGCTGGAAAGACTTTCAAACTATACTCATTGGATATTTTGTATTGATTGTGTGACTTGGTTTTATTGAATTTGTATTGCATTGGTTTTTGGATTTGCATTCTATCTGATCTACCTGATCATTGGTTCCATGAAAATACATAGGGTTTATGATTAAATATTTCATATATATATCTTTTTAAATGCCTATGTTTATGTTTTCATAGCTATTGGTTGGTTGATTATATGATTACCTATTGGCACGTTGGTCAAACCTGTTGATATAAACGATTAAATGATTACATATTGGCACATTGGTTAAACAATGGATATGAGTTGTTACAATGCAATGGCGCATGGTTAAACATATGCTTTTAGTTTTGAATCGTATGATTAATGGTTTCAAACTTTGGTATAATGTTGATTAAACGCATTGTTTATACACTTACCATTGTTTCATTGGGAAACTAAGTAACATGAGTATTGAAACCGACGGTTGTACTTTGACCATAATTGTTATGCATGGCAGTGAATAACTCCATCACCTTCGCACGATGGCATTTATGCCTACCACTTATCACCGTTCACCTCTGCTAGCTCGCACATATCTGCTCTTGTGTGAGAATTGTGATCCAAACCCTCAATTTACCATGTGCTCGGCTCCATGGCACCAGCCGTGCGTATTGAGCCTAACGACAACCAAGCTATGTTAATGTTTGACAATGCCTGCCAAGATTTGGAGGACCATGGGTGGCTCACCTTCGTGAAACGATTTCAGGGTTTTAATATCTATGTAGCATGACAGTTTTCCATGAACTTCGATGGCTGTAGAGCCAAGGTCGACGATATACAATTGGAAATTGATGAAAAATTTATCAGTTTTTCCATGGGGTTACCTACCACAGGACAACGTTGGTTCAAGAATTGTAAGGTCGAGGAAGTTCCATGGACACTGTTGTTCCTCCCATGCAAAGTCACCTCGTGTGACAGCGGTATACCCATCTCTACACTCAAACCACGATGGCACGATACATTAATGATAGTCAAGTAGTTCGTGACCTGTGAAGGTCGATACGGGCTTGTGTTCCTCTACCACCTGGATTTGCTGATGATTTTTATAGGGTATCCTTTAAACATGCCTTTCTACTTTCAACGTAGATTATATAAGATGTCTAAAAGATTTAAATGACAGAAGGCTGAAAACAACGTGTTCCATCATGGGCTTATTAAGCTCATCGTTGTTTATCATTTGAGTTTGCATGGTGATAATTGGAGGGCTTTCATCGCCCGTAATGGATTTGAGGACACAGACCCTGCATAGGTTGATAAACCTATGGTAATTGAAACTAAGGCCGAGCCGCCTGTACCCTTACATGTCCTACTGCCTAAACCCTCGGCCGACCCTCCTGTTAACTTACCCGAAACTGTAACTAAGAGTGCAGAGGCCATTAAAAATCCTATGAGAAAAAACCCCAAGGAAAACCTTACTGCCAATGCCAAAGGGAAAATGAATTCCTGACTCATTTTGAGAATGGCAAGGAATAAACCCAAACCCTCTGCTGAGCCAAACCCTATTGTCCTAAGTGAGGATTCTGATTCTGATGTTGAACGTTTCTTAGCCAACGAGTACCCCTACTCGCAAGGTTTATGTCCCGAGGCCCCTTATGATTTCATATCGAACCTTCGCCCTTTCCTAAGAAACAATCCTAGCTACCCAGATATTAAATTGACTCGTGAAACCCTCGGTCATTTGGCCAAACCCTCGCCTGCTCTTTCTAAACCCACACAGTCACCCTGTGACCAGTGCGATTCATGGTTGGAACAATATTACACTGATGTTCCCATACTCCAATCAAAGATTAGATCACTAGAAGATCAAATTGCACTGCTAACCAATCAAAAAGCCAAGCTCCAAGCAACAGATAAAAAACAAAAGACAATCGGCTCCATCCTATTCAAAAATGTGGAATCAGCGACGGTCGTTGTAAATTCCAAACTGGCATAATCAATGCAGCCTCGTCGCTATACAGGTATGGTTTTGACATTGTTTTGTTTTGTAAATAATCTAGTTTGATATAATGATTTGAATTTAGTTTTTAAATAGCTCAGTCACTCATCCAAATGCCTCTGTCATTCGGTGATCATCCTGTACATGGTTTTGTTTTGATAAAAATAGAAGGAATTCCGATTTGATATACGATTCGCTCATAGATTTTTACTGGATTTGAATAGTTATTCATTTGGATTTCATTTGCTAAGTTTGTCTGAGTGAAGTAACGAGATTAATGGTGTGTTTTCAATACAATTCGTCTTGTATCCACTCCTCACGGGAAGTTCCATACTCAATTTAGAATACGATTGTGCTCAGATTCGATCTCGTGTGATTCAAATGCTGTGTTTGTCAAATGATTTTGGGATTGTATTTGTTATGATATGATGTGTGATAAGATTTTCCAAATCATGAGTACCCCTATGTTTAATTTAATTTGGAAAGAAATACTGTGTTTCATAAAAAATGATCTCAATAAACCTGTGTGAATGTGCCTAAATCGTCGGATGTTTTCGATTCGTAATCACTATGTTAAAACCTTTTCTGTTAGATTCATTTCTATTCGCACTGAATTATGAATTGGAAAGATTGTTTTGTGAACTGGACTTGTGTTTTATTGATGCTCTATTTGAGTCATAAAATGAATTGATCGACATTAGTCACTCCTGTCAAATCCGATTATAATTCAAATGAACGATTCTGACCAAAGTCGACCAATCCCATTCGCCCAATTTGCAATAACAAATGATGAACTCTGTGGCTAATCAATCGATCCTGTTACGATTCTATTTCAATTCATGTTCGCGCCAGTTTGAATCATTCTATTCACTGCTATGTCAACACAGTGATAACGATTTGATAAGGATTTCGTTTGGATTCCATCGTATCCCTTGCTGATAAGATAACATATCGATTGTACGCGATTCGTTTTGATTGTGTCGATTCCAAATTGATATGATACAATTTCACTATGTTTGAATTATGCTTATGTTCGTTCGATTTTATGATGACACAAGAAACAAAGTACGACTATCTTTGTGATCATTCAATTGATTTGGATCCTGTTCGATTTCGAATTGCATAACAAATTCAAATTAAATGATTCATTTTCGGATTGTTAGTGGATGTCAATTGAATTGAAATCTTGTAAAAGATTTTTCATTAATTTCAACGCTGATTCTGTACCTTATTTAGACTAGCTACATCATCAGATGATTATGTAGCTAGTCTATAGAATTGATTTTTTATCATTTTGTTAATAAAAGATCCTTCTAACTTGTTTATTTTTGACCTTTTTCAGGTGAATTCGAATTGCTTGAGATTGGGTGAACAGTTTAGAGGATATTTGAATGCTTTAGTTCTATTATAGTTTCCTAGTTTAGTTAAAATTGGGAATATCTTCCCAGATCATGTAAACAGTTTTATAACTTCCACAGGGAAGTTTTACCCTGTGGAAAAACTTATAAATACTTATTATTTTTGTAATAATGATCATCCTCATTCGTGGGAGAACAAGGATATGGAATTTTAATACCAACCGAGACATAAGTTGATGTTCGACTATAGCTTTAGATTTTCATAATATCAATCTTTTGTTTCATCTTTATGTTATCAGTTTGCATCTGATTAATGACTACTTTAGCTATCTTAGTCTTTTGCAAATGATATGAATTAATTCATATGATCCATGTCTGATTTCTTCCATTATTTAAAAACATAGCAATTACTTGATTCAATTTATGAATGACATATTTCTCTTCTTCATGAATTGGATTATTCTATATAAGTCTTTGCATAACAGGTTTACCTAATTCTGGAGATTTATAAATCATATAATTTTTATGATTTTTATGTCTTGTTTGTCCTGTAAACACACTCATAGAGCATTTCATCGTATCGTTTATGAGAATCTCCTAAATTATTCGGTGCGGGTTTCCTCCCTCCGATCTGCTTGAACAGTTGTCATACACAGGACAAATCTGGAGCGTTTCCAGGTCAGTTTGTTGTTTATTTGTTTAGTGTATTTGTTAGTATTTTAGTTAGATATATGTGTAGTTAGTATATTAGATTGTTTAATTTCAGTAAGTTTTATTTCTTGTTCATAAAATCATAAAATCAACAAAAATATCTTTCTTTTTCTTAGGGCAGAAAGCAAATGAGTTTCCCAGGTTTTATTTAAATCTGTATTTTGTGAATATTGTACATTTTGTGAATAAGTTATATTTCAGTTAGTAGTTTGTATATATAGAAATAGTAGATTAGTTAGTTTGTTTAATAGTTAGTTTTAATTAGATTAGTTAGATTAGTTTGTTTTATTTATTGTTAGTTAGTTTAGTGTGTTTTATTTAGTTTTAGTTAGATTAGTTTTCTTTTTGTTTTCTTAGGACCTTAGATCGGCTAACGGAGTCGCTAAACCCGTCAGGGTGGTTCATTCCAAATGGCTTGGGTTATTAGACAACCTCGGACCGGTTCCACTCTCTCAGTTGACGAACGATCAATTTCGCCCGTCAAAACGTGGTTTGTGCACAAAAGATTTGAATTTCATGAGGCAATGTTTCATTTGATAAAGCATAATCATCATTAGGTGGATTGACTGAATCTACCACTAACTTGCAAAGACATTGACCTCTAACAATGTGAGTTGGATTAATTTCAAGATCATATTATTGAAGAGAGTTCATTCAATGGGACCTCTTCTCCTCGAGTTCTCTTTGAACAAGTAAATTTCTAACTACATGATACAAAACAATGAATTTAGTTTTGGACTTCAATAGGTAGGGTATAAAGTGTTTTACTTCTTTAAACATGACAAAATATTTCATATCCATTGCGGGATAGTTTAATTCTTCTCCTTTAAAGGAAGAACTCATGAAATAAATGGGGATTTCATTATTTTCATCATTTTTTTGGGTAAGCATTGCATCATATGATCTATTTGATGCAAAATTATAAAGGGTGAAGTCTTTGAAAAAACCAGGGCTCATTAGGGATGGATATCTTGTTATATCTTGTCTGATGGAATGAAAGGCTTGGTTTTCCTGTGATCCCCATTTGAAAAAAACATCCTTATTGATCATATTTTGTAGGGGTATAACTATCTCAGAGAAACTAGCGACACCACGTCTAACAAAGTTTATTTTACAGAGAAAAGACTCCATAGATTTCTTGGACGAAGGAGGGGGAATATTGGCTATGGATTGTGTTCATTCAGGGTCTATCATCATTCCATCTTTAGACACTATAAATGCAAGTAGCTTCCTTTCATCCAAAGAAAAAAATGATTTCATAGGATTCAAGGAAATTCCATACTTATGACAATGTTCCAATACAATCCTTAGTTGAGATAATTGATCTACCTTCTTCTTTTAAATGGTGGTTACATCATCTAAGTAAACAACCACTAACTGATTTATAATCCCATGAAAATAAATATTCATGGCCCTTTGGAAAGTGGCCCCGACATTGATTAATCTGAAAGGAATATTACGATATGCGTAAGTTCCCCAAGGGGTCTAGAATGTAGTTTTGAGTTGATTTGAGGGAGACATCAAGACCTAGTTGTATCGTGAAAAACCATATGTTGTGCCAGTTTCATCACTTGGGTGAGAAAAAAAAAAGGGAACTTACAAGTCTAGTTGGGCCTGCTAGACAAGACAAAGGTTAGTGCATGAGTTAGATAATCCAAGAACATGAAATAAACAATAAAAAAAACTAAAAAAAACTAACGAAATAAAACTATATTGCATAAGAAACTTTGAACCAAAATCAATCAACCAAATGACTAAGATTATGCCACCAATGGATAACTCTATTAGCTGAAAAAACACCATAGAGAAAGGAGGACTTATGGATCCCCTCTTCCTCCTTGGGAGGGCTCTTGAGTTACCTATTGGAGAGCTCTTCTTACAATGATAAACAGGAAAGAAAATGGTAAAGAAATCTAATCCTATTCCCTCAAGAGGTGAGTGTAATGTCATATTGGAATGTTGTTAGAATGATCAGAGAAGAAAAGACAATTCTTGAAGGAGGATTGAGGAATTATAACAATAC
Source organism: Picea glauca (assembly GCA_000966675.3). NCBI lineage: Eukaryota > Viridiplantae > Streptophyta > Pinopsida > Pinales > Pinaceae > Picea > Picea glauca. The sequence goes on along the minus strand of JZKD02S1628152.1, from coordinate 561,123 downwards.
TATGAAATTCTTAAATACTTAGTGCATCCATGGCCTCCATTTATAGCATGTCTTTGAGTAAATATCCAAGTATTTATTAGTGTGAACAAGGGTCCCTTTAGGGAACCCTTTGGTCCTTGACCAACCCATTCATATTCAGCTCGGATTTGAGGGTCAAATCAAGTTGGGAGCTGGTCCATAAGTGGTTGAGGGGCCGAAAAGAACCATAAATGCACCATTCACATGAGTGCACAATGTTTCTCATACAAAATCGTGCATATGGCACATTGTGTGCTCTATTGGATTCTTTGGCCCACGCATTGTGTGTGCTCTTCCTTTAGTGATTCAAAACATGTCAATTTTTGTCTAGTTGTATAGTTTTTGCTTCTTGGAAATGCATTTTTGGTGTTGTAGGTGAACTAATAGGTGTTTGGAACGGCTATATTTCTATAACCATTTGCATGAAATGTTGTGGACGAAATTCCAGTGATAAAAGATGCCTCTTGAGGTGTGAGGTTAGGAGCATACGTATAGCCAAAATACATCATTGTTTCTTATACTGAGGGTACCATTATAATGAAGAGTGTTGATAATAACTGCAAGAGTGATCTTGTTGAAGGGAGAGGGAAAACCATGAGACCCAAATCTATCTCTAGGGAGAGAAAATAAAATATGTATATAAACGAGGCGGGCATGCCCCATGCTTGTGTCATGTAACTAAAAAATGTAAGACAATAACTGAAGTTGTATGTTGATGTAGATAACTACAACACCCTCTAGGGCAGTGTGATAATAGTAGATGACAATTATGATGGTGAACATACTATGAAAAGAGGAAAGGATTCTTGTAAGAGTTGTCGATGAATCGTAGGCATTGATGGCCTAACAAATTGAAAGGTCATCAGAAAGTATAAAACAACTCCAATAGCCGCATAGTAAGACCCATCGTAACATGAGATTTTTTTGAAGTTGAATGTTATGGGGGCTAACGACATCAGAGAGAAATGATGTTTCTCTCTGTTTCATCTGAGACTCTTCATTGTAAATGTAATGAGAGTCAATATATTGTTGCCCTTCTAGAAATTATTCCAATGTCGATAGAAAGGGAGATGCAACTCCAAGAAGTGAAGGACTTCATGAAATCCATGAGATAAGATCACAAAATGATAAGGAACATGAACGAAGTAAAGATGCAGTGAGACTCAAGACTTCCCTTGGTTTGGGGTATGCTTGAAGGATCATTGGAAGCAACCGTGAAACTATATCTAGGGTCAAGGGGAGGACTAGACATGGGTTTAAATTGTGCCAGAGGCATGACAAAGTGGACAAACTTAGAGATCATGGGTACATGGACTATGGGATACTCGGGTTTTATGGATGATGTCAACATGAGTAGAGGATAGTGAATGCCCCAACCAAGGGAGACAGGGGTTGATTTTCTAGAAAACGAAGGTCATCAAGGGTGACAACAAAAGGCTAAGTAAATGCTAGAAATAAGGGCTTTTTACAATTACCAAATAAATAAAGAATAATTTGAGATGAGAAGCACATAAACGGGTGCCCCAGTGAAAAATGGCTTGGCCTGTGAGGGTACAAGTTGCATGGAGAACTAGTGGAGGGTGGGGCCCCATGGGCAGGTTTATGTATGAGGTAAATGAATGGAGGGAAATCTACAGATGGAAAAACTGATTGTGGATGAAATGTATGGTTAATGACACTGCGGAGGTGCAGTAAAAACTAGATTTGTGATGAGGTAACCTAGGAGTCCATTGGGAAAGATAGAAAAATCATGAGAAGGAGTATGTGGCTGATTCTCAGAAATGCGTAAGACTATAGAGACTCCCATCCCTAGGGGGTGAAGGTAGAATTAGTGTCAAAGTGACAAGGGGGACTATGAATGGGACAACTCAATTGGGGGAGAGTGCTACCGGGTGACAGTACCAAAATGCAGTGGAGGTGACATTACTATGGAGCTGGATGTAAGGATCCTAAAGGTGAATGTCGCAGGGTGTGATTGGGAGATGCAATTGATATTAAAAGGGAATTATTACATGCCAATGTTGAACATATACCTGAAGGGGTTGCACTGGTTGTGATGACCAAGTACCTGCACACATTAAAACTAAATACCCGATGTGAACAATATCTGATGATAAAGAACATATAATAGTTATTTGATAATTTTGAACATGAGCAGGCATACCTAGACGTGATGTGATAAAAATTATCCCCCGGGGCCAAGTTCATATGGTGACCTAGGGAATGTGACTATGTATATGGCGGGAGCATGATCATGTGGCTAAAAAAAATGGATTGGGAAAGAGAGGCTCTCGGCTCCTATAAATGAGTGTGGAAGTTGGGAAAAAGGGCCTATATATGGATGGTGGGTCCACAATGACACCTTATTTTCACTGACACTATTGGTGATCTGGCAAGAGTGTTGTGAGGTGTTTTGGAATATTAAGGGAGCTTGGGGCTACCAATCAGGTGGGTGAAAGACCTCTTGTGAGAGGAAAAGTGCTCGATGATGGAGAGTATTCCAAGGGAAATCATGGGTAGTCAGTTCCTCCAAGATGTCTTCATCACAGTGGAAAATGCGAGAGTACAGTGGATCCTGGGAGGTGACAGGAGGAACTATGAATGGGTAGGTTTTATTGTCCTCAAGCGGAGAGGAAGTAGATGGGATATCGTGTACAAGGTGTGAGGGACCAGTGGACATAAACCAAATGTCCAGACACTGTGGGGGATAAATTGTGGTAAGGGGTAAGATTTCTTGGGTGAAATGAACTAGAGAATTGGGAGGATTTGTGGGAATATCCTCAGATAGTATATCCATGAACCATGGAGGGGTGGGAAGTGACTCAAGTTCAGGGGAGGTGATGTGAAAATTATATGAAGAAGGGATAAGGGGAGTCACTTACATCACATGAGGTGAGGTGGTTGAATGATTTTGAATAAGGGTTACTTGACGATGTCTATATTCAATGATCAAAGGACACTGGTATGTGAAATTAGCAAGTGAGTCACAAAGAGAGTGAGGGCATCTCATCTGTTCGTGGAATGAGGTAGAGACATAATGGATGTCGGTGATGTGGGTACTCAAAATTGGTGGTGGAGAGGGATCTTTCTAAAACGTTTGGCATACTATCGTTAGTGTTTGTCGAAACTGAGGTAGAGCTAGGAAATGATGAGTATAGTGGCCATACTATGAACAAATGGTGCATGCGAATTTGGTTCATAGCCCTTTAATTCCTATAGTGGGTGAAGTTGTGTTAGTACTAGGTGTGCTTGGTGGAGCGGTGAGTGATGTGGTTGCTCGAGGGAGTTGAATCAGGTTGCGTAATACAAGAAGAGAAGGACATATATTAGTGGTGTGTCCCTATGTTTCGTAGAGTGCGCAAGGAGGTTGAACTCGGGGAGGAAGTGAAGTGGTGGGATATTTATTCTTCCATCTTCCCCCAGTCGTAGCCATGGTACTAGAAATTGGAGGTGAGGGTGGTGTGTCTAGAGTTAGTATTGGAATATGCATCAGGATTCTCTCTGACTGAGGAGGGAGGGAGGGTTGAGGAACCATCGTGGGAGGGTTTAGATACCATACAGGGATGGTGAGAACCATTTTGGGAAGGGTAAGCATTGTGGATACCTAAAATGCTTGTACTCCTGGTGGGGTGTAAAAGAAGGGAATTTGAGTGATGGCTTGGGGGACTGTCTGAAAACCAGGATTTTCCCCTGGGGGAGGGGGAAATTAGGGATAAGTGGTGTAGTATGGTTCTCAGGGAAATCCTTAGGTAAAGTTTCTTCAACTGGTGGGACGTTGAGGTGAGGAGAAGCCTCTATGGGAGGGATGGTGTTTCCAATTTAATTTCCATTAGAAGATACAACATACACTTGTGATGAAGGGTTTATGAGAGGTGTTGATTCATGGTATGTCCCAAGCAAGGATGGGTATTTCAAAATTTTGGGGGCCATATCTGTGAGTGGATAAGCATCGGAACTAGTGCAGACAAGGGGTAGGATGTTATCAATGTTGGCAGAGTGGTTAGGTTTGTAATGTGAAATTTAGTCGATGGTGATGACTTTCCCATTGTGGAGGAACTTTATAATTCAAAACACAGAAGAGGCCACGTCATTCATAGCGTACATGTAGCTACATCCAAACAATATGTTGTAATCGAGCAGGGCATCGATAACCTCAATGCCAATAAGGATGGTTTTACCTTTGAGTTCAACAGAGACATTTTGAAAGAGACTGTTAGGGGAAGATGGTCGACCATCATAATATCTTAATGTGATGGCAGATGGTATTAGCTCAAGGGAGCCAAGTTTTTTCCATAAAATTTTGGACATGATGCATGTGGATGCACCTTCATCAATGATATATCAATGAACCGTCATGTTTCAAATCTTGATTGGTGTCTGGAAAGATACCAAAGTGGGGAGACGAGGTTCCCCATAGTCTAGATCAAATGTGATGATCCTAGTATCAGCTGGGTCGACTACTCCCATGGAAAAAAGAAAGGACTTCCATTGATTTGGATAGGTTTTGAGGACTTCCAATATCAACATGGTTTCAAGAGATTGCACCAAGTCATCGACCAGACTATAATTGTGTGTCGCCCTAGCCTGAGAGTTCTTGACATTCCATCATAACGAGATGTGAGTGATACAAATGATAGGTTTATTATTATGGAGTGGAATCATCAAGGGTTGTTCGGTTGCAACTGGAGATTCTTCCGAGGTGGTAGGAGTAGCTTCAGGGGGCACATTGTATTGACGACTACACGTTTGCATAAGAATTTCTTCTTCTCTAGTTAGGAGGATATTCTGATCCGCTAGATTTCCATGGTTTTGATACTCTCCCATTTGTGGTGGGGAAGGATGTACCTCCAATTGGTTATTCATCACATCTTGGTGTGGTATAGGGTTTTGCAACATGGCTGAGGGTGGTGGTGGCATATATTGTTGTGGGGCCTGTTGAGGGGTAGGTGGCGCTCGGGGACGTGGCATGTTCATGGAGTTTTTCATGCACTCAAATTCAGGAATTTGGGGGAAATGGTGAGTATAATGACCATGCTCACTGAAAAGTGCGCAAGGGAATTTTTTCCAGAGGTTTTTGTTGTTGTTCCTCCCTTGGAGTTTGTTGTTATTGTCCCCTTGGGGATTCTAGTTACCCTAATTCTGGTTTCCCCGAGCGGGTTAGTTTTGTTGGGGGTTTTTTCCTCCTGGTCCTGGGTTATTATTGTTTCAATTTTTCCCTTTATTTTTGGCATTATTCGACCAATGGTCCATATTTTCTGTAATCAACTGTTCAAAAGTATGAAATTGTTGAATGGGAGAGGGTTGAACAAAGTTAACATGGTGTGTGGTTGTCCCTATGGAGGAACAATTGGTTGTGGAGGACCAGGAAATGGAAAATATGGATTATGTTGTGGCAACGATCTATAGGGTTCATAGGAAGGCGTAGCGCTTTCACTAGTTCCCAGGTTATATGATGAGGTAGAGGGGAAAGTTGAACTTGGTTGACAAGTCAGCCACATGATGGGTGTCGGCAAGGGTCCACTCATGGGTGGAGGGGGAGAAACAACATATGGTTGTTGGTAAAGGGGAGGAGGGTAATAAGATGGAACTCCATATATCGACATATATTGGGGTGTACCGTACATAGGTGGTGGTTGGACGCACGGGTTGTGGTGTGATGTGGTACCAATCAATCCATATGATGTGTGAGACATCCCAGGTTTGTCCTGGCTGAATGGTACACTTCTTGATGTGTCAAGTACTACTGTGTATAATTAACCCGACTGAGAATAAATGAGGTCATATTGTTGAGCCTTGTTGATGTCTTCCTCTTCAGTTTGGGGGAAGGTGGATGCCACATATTTGGCAAGGATAGAGATGAGTGATTTGAGAAACCAATCAAGACATTGTTCTTTGGTGGTTTCTTATTTACATAAACTACGTCGCTGATGCCATTCATGAATGTGGTCAGTGATATTGTTTAAGGATAAATCCGTAAGTGCGGACACAAACCGATCTCCCTAGATCCACCTGGATCTAGAACAAAACAGGACAGAATAGGACGCTTTCCTTAAGTTTTAAATATTG
>JZKD02S1628152.1:531081-554581 GCA_000966675.3 Picea glauca | reverse complement strand
AAAGTTCTTCTTCCTTCTTTCTTCAGGAACTCAGGCCACTGTGACCCCTCTAAAGGCAATAGATAGGTTTACATCATTAACGATCATAGGGATGACGAAAATAATGTGTAACAGATATGCATAGCTAAGGTTTGTTTTCACTTAAAGAGAAGTTCTAGACCAGTGTCATGACAAATTGATAATTGAAAGAAGGCCATAAATGCTTTGGCCAAGGATTCAAAAGTCCCGTGGGTCCCTGATTGTTCGTCCACATATAATTTGGCTAATGGGATAGTGAGTGTGAACTGAAATAAACTTAAGAAGATGGAGTCGTCCATGATGTTGTTTGAAGAGCACCATAAGTGGAAGGTCATGACATGGTTGGCGGGATCTTCCCCTGATTTTCCTTCAAATTTGGGATTGTCTGAAGGTAGTTTGGAAGGCATATTTGGCCATGTGGGATCATGAAATATAGGGTCATTCATGATTTTACTCAAATCATGGATGTTGAGGGATTCCAAATATGGCATGGGGGGTGGTGGTGGATAATTATTTCCAGCCATGGTGTGAGCAGGTAGTGGACCTAACCCTTGAGGGGGGTTTGGTGGGGTTATACTTCTCCCTTGAGAAGAAGTGTTCCATCCACCTCCTCGTGAATGAGAGATAGTGTATGCATGGCCTTGGGAATTGGACCCAAGTAAGGTGGAACCAAGAAAATTTGATACCAAAATAGTGGCACTCAGAGGGGTGTGATATGGTTGAGTCGGTGAGTTGGAAATACTAGGAACTCCTCCTAGAATAGGAGGGAGAATCTGCAAGTGTCTGGAATGATGGGGATTCTCTGGGTCCCCTATTATGTCTGACTAGAAAAGTGAGTGTTTGCAAATGGTGATGAGAGAAATAAAAGAATAGGAGACTTGTATAATTTGTACCTTCACAATATATCACAATATATCTCACAATCACATGTAATCAAATGAGCATCATACATAAATCAATTGTAAATAAGTATACATGTGGGTAGGTGGATTTTGTCTACATGGGAGAACAAAGAAAATAAATGCTCATGTCCTAAAACAATGTATCATCCTTCATCTCAAATAGCACTGGACCTTCCAATAACACTCAACATTGGGGTCTGAAGCCACTAAAAGAGGAACTAGTGAAGGATTAAACAATCAATTATAATGAGGGGTATATGGTGCATATCCCAAAAGAGCAAGTGATATTTCCCAATAGCCACACAAAATATGATCAAGGTGAAATTGCAGCCCAGAATTTCCACCTAGGTAGATGCCCTAAATTTGGCCACTAGGTACCTCAGTCAAAGTGCAACATTTATATTTTCAGCCTCAGAAATGGGTCACGACCTGGATCCCTTCCAAGAGTTGGGTGACTCAAGGGGGGATGCACATAACAATCAAACCTCTAACTTCGACCCTTCACGGGTATCTCCCTGCCTTATTGTGTTAGGAACACTTGACTTGGAGGATTTTAAAATTCCCTACTTGTCACGTTCTAATTCTTGAAAATGTGAGAACCAGATAACGAGGTGTTATTTGGATGCCTACCCCCGAGATCCTACCTAGACTAAAAAATTTATTTTGGCACCTCCTGTGGAGGAAAACTTAGTGTTTTTTTAGAAAAAATTTAGATGTGGTGGGTTGATATATTGTGGGTGTGAACCAATCTCGTTTGAATTAAGTGGTTATGGATAATTTCTTCAAGAAATACTGGTACATTTTGGAATTCGTTTGGATAAGACCTACTACAATATCCACAATTCAAGATGGAAATTATATGAGTGAGGAGTGACTTTGTGTGTGAGAAAGTGATAAAATGTGCCAAATTTTAATAAGTTAGGTGTAAATTTGCAACATGTGGACTTCCTATGGTCCTTACAAATCTTGATACCTATATTACTAGATGTCATTGGTACAACCTTGCGGAATTTTAAAATCCCTAAATAACTAGAATGTGGACATATGGGTCCTTACCAATCCTTTAAACTCCCTAATGTTGTTTACACTAAGAAATCTTCAAAAAAATATCCTAGATTGCAAGCATGTTGGCATGTATGGACTTGTTACTTTGATCTTTAAACTCTCCTAGTGATGTAAAATAAGAATGTAATTTTAAAAGCTATCGTAATTTTGCAACATGTGGGAATGTATGGGCCCTTACAATTTTAAGATGATTTTGAAAAGAAACTAAGAGGTTCCCTAGGGGGGCTTTGTCCTCTTCTAAATATTTTGTTAAGCGAGATGAAATGTCCCCTTAACCACCTTTCTGATTCTAAATATTGCTCTATGGTGAGAGAGAAGAGCATACTCAATGATTAAAGTTAATTTATGGTCCCAGTGCAAGTGTTTTTATATGTTATAAAAAATAATCTCAAATTAAATTTTACAATCAAAACAAGCCATCCATGTGTCAACCAAAAAAAAAGAAGAGGAGAAATGTGGTTCTTTTTACCCCCTAAGTGCCTATGTTTGACTAGCCTTTCATGTGGGAAAGGAATCTAAGTGGAGTGAATTTAAAAATTTTATAAGAGAAAAAATTTGAAGGCTAGGGGCCTTTCAATCATCACAACAACTCTTACAAATTTGAAAGTCTAGACAGGTATGTGGGTTACAGTTCAGATAGATGCGCAATGGGCGCACAGTGTGCAGAATTCCCAGAGAACCGAAGACCTTTTGGTGCACAGTGCGCAGAATGTGCAGAGAACATAAGTACTTTGGGCGCACAATGCTATGAATGTGCGTTTGTGCGATGGAATACCCATGCACGTTATGATACCTGTCGGAGGGGTGGGGGAATTTTAAGTGGAATTATCCTCCTCCATTTTCAAACATAGCTCTTGACAGGTAAGACTAGGCTGGTTATGGTTCCTACAAGGAAAATGAGTCAAAAGGAAGTGCTCTAAAATCCCAAATAGGAAGGAAATTGATACCTTGTCCCCAGTATGGTCACCAATCTCTTGTGTCTTTTTCGTCACTTGGGTGAGAAAAACAAGGGAACTTACAAGTCTATTTGGGCCTTCTAGGAAAGACATATGTTAGTGCATGAGTTAGATAATCCAAGAACATGAAATAAAAAAGAAAATAAACTAAAAACATCTAAGGAAACAAAACTATAATGCATAAGAAAATTTGATCCAAAATCAATAAACCAAATGACCAAGATTATGCCACCAATGGATAACTATATTAGTTGGAAAAACACCGTAGAGAAAGGAGGACTTATGGATCCCCTCTTCCTCCTTGGGAGGGCTCTTGAGTTCCCTATTGGAGATCTCTTCTTACAATGATAAACAAGAAATAAAATGGTGAAGAAATACAAGCCTATTCCCTTAAGAGGTGAGTGGAATGACCTATTGGAATGTTGCTATAATTCTCTAAGAAAAAAAAGAGGATTCTTGAAGGAGGATTGAGGAAGCATAACAATACTGTGAAATTATTAAATTCTTAGTGCACCCATGGCCTCCATTTATAGCATGTATTTGAGGAAATATCCAACTGGTTCTTGGTGTGAACAAGGGTCCATTTAGGGAATCCTTTGGTCCTTGACCAACCCCCTATTCATATTCAACTCATATTTGAGGATCAAATCAAGTTGGGATTTGGTCCATAAGTGATTGAGGGGTCGACAAGAACCATAAATGCATCGTTCACATGAGTGCGGGGATTTTATCGTACACATTCATGCATATGGCACATTGTGAGCTCTATGAGATTCTTTGGCCCACACACTGTGCGCGTGCTTCCTTAAGTGATTCAACGCATGTCAATTTTTGTCCAGTTGTATAGTTTTTTCTTCTTGGACATGCATTTTCAGTGCTACAAGTGAACTAATAGGTGTTTGGAAATATTTTATTTCTGTAACCATTTGCATGAAATGTTGCAGATGAAACTTCAGTGATAACAGACCAATATGTTGTGTTTGATTCATCACTTGGGTGAGCAAAACACGAGCACTTACAAGTCTAGTTTTGCTTGTTATACGAGACAAAGGTTAGTGCATGAGTTAGATAATCCGATCGCATGAAATAAACAAGGAAATAAACTAAAAAAAAGTAAGGAAATAAAACTATAATGCATAAGAAACTTTGAACCAAAATCAATCAACCAAATGACCAATATTATGCCACCAATGGATAACTATATTAGTTGCAAAAACACCGTAGAGAAAGGATGACTTATGGATCCCCTCTTCCTCCTTGGGAGGGTTCTTGAGTTCCCTATTGGAGATATATTCTTACAATGATAAACAAGAAAGAAAATGGTAAAGAAATCCAATCCTATTCCCTCAAGAGGTGAGTGGAATGGCCTATTGGAATGTTGCTAGAATGATCCGAAAAGAAAAGAGGATTCTTGAAGGAGGATTGAGGCATCATAACAATACTATGAAATTCTTAAATTCTTAGTGCAACCATGGCCTCCATTTATAGCATGTCTTTAAGGAAATATCCAATTGGTTCTTAGTGTGAACAAGGGGCCCTTTAGGGAACCCTTTGGTCCTTGACCAGCCCCCCATTCAGATTCATCTTAGATTTGAGGGTCAAATCAAGTCGGGAGTTGGTCCATAAGTGGTTGAGGGGCCGACAAGAACCATAAATGCATCGTTCACAGTAGTGCGCATATTTTCTCATACACAGTCCCACATATGGTGAATTGTGCGTTCTATGGGATTCTTTGGCCCATGCATTATGCGCACGCTTCCTTTAGTGAATCAACACATGTCAATTTTTTCCAGTTGTATAGTTTTTTCTTCTTGGAAATGCGTTTTTGGTGCTGCAGGTGAACTAATAGGTGTTTGGAACTATTTTATTTCTGTAACCATTTGCATGAAATGTTGTGGATAAAATTTTAGTTATAACACCATCTAATAAGGATAATCTTTTAGCACCAGATACATGTTGCAGGATTTGTTCCATGGGAGGAACAAGATAATTCTATTTGTCGGAGGCTTGGTTTAAGTTGTGGAAACTGACATAATATCGGATTTTCCCATTCTTCATCCTTATCAGGACTAGATCGGACACCCATTGGGCATGTCGAGTAGGAAAACTGATCTTGTCTATCAATAACTTATTCAATTTCTTTTTTATTGTGGGTTCTAATTTGGGATGCATCTTACTTAGTTTTTGTTGAAATGGTTGAGCTTGAGGGTTCATGGGGATTACATGTTGTATTATGTTTGGGTCAAATGGATTCAGGTCCTCATAAGTCCAAGTGAATACATCTTTAAATTCTTCAAACAATTTAATAAAGGAAGACTTTTCTTGTTGTGTGCACCCTGTACCCAGATTGATGTTTTGGGGTTGATCATGTGTTCCTAAATTTACAGTTTCAAATTGCAGCGAGGAACTATTCATTTCAAAATTAACAAACCCTTTAAGTTTTTCATGCAAATTGTTATCGCTGAAATTTCATCCATAAATGGTTACAAGAACTCAGCATCGTCAAACAATTATGACGTCATCCATGGACCTGAATTAACACAAAAGCATTCATAAAGGGTCAAAAACTATACAAATAGTGAAAAAATTGAAGGGCTCTATGAAGACACTGGGCGCGCGTGCACATGTGCGAAACAAAAATGCAAGATTCAGGCACATGCGCAGGATGCACGACTGTTGTCGCAAAAATCCGTGCACCTGAGAAACGATGCATTTATGAGAGTGGTCGGCCTCCCACCCACTTCTGGTTCATCTTCCAAGCTGATTTGACACTCAAATCTGGAATGGATTCGACTGGATGGCTGGTCAAAGACCTAGAAATTCCCTAATTAGCCTCTTTACACACTACAAACTAGTTGAACAATAACCCAAAGTAATGTTATAAAAAGGCCATGGATACACTTCATTTTTCAAGGAATTTCATAGAAACGTTATGCTGCCACTATTCTCTTGAGGACTCTTCTATCCTTGCCAAGAGTATACTTGCATCATTTCTTTGGGAAATCCATCTCACCCCTTGAGTGGATTAGCAAAGAATTCTTTCACCATTTTCATTTTCTTACTTGTGGGGGTCCAAGAGCCCTCCCTTGGAGGAAGAAGGGACTCATAGTCCCCTTGCTTCTCAGTGTTTTGTTTCACTAATATCAGCCTTATCATTAGTGACATGGGTCTCATTGTTTATTTTGTCCTTATGTCCCTATGTTTATAAATTTAGTTGTTGTTTTATTTCTTAGTTTAGTTCTTAGTTGTTGTTTTATATTTCTTTTTCTAACCCTTTTCCTTGCAACTACCCTGCTCAACAAACCCAACTGAGCTTGCAAGCACCTCTATTTTTCTCACTAAGGTGACAAAAGAGGTGCATTAGATTGGCGACTCCACTGGGGAAAGGTATCAATTTCCTACCCCATTTGGGTTTTTCTAGCTCTTCTTTTGGTTTATTTAACTTGCAGGTGCACTAACCGGCCTAAGACGACCTACCAATCATCCAATTCCAGGTTGAATTGGGAGAATTCCATCCGGAATTTTCATTCTCGGTCATGTGTCATCTGTGCACGAGATTTTAGTCCCACAAATGTGCATCGTGCGCACATGCGCTCAAGTCACGATTTTGTTCTGCGCACGTGTGCTTTTTAATTCTTTTATGTCTGCGCACATGCACTCTGTGCGCCTCTGTCTCCAGTGAGACTCGCGCATCTGTGCAAAAATTCACATTGTAAAGTTTTTGAGATGTGGGGAAGGCCATTAGCCTTCTTAAAAATGATTTCAAGCATGTTTTAAATATGCACCACACTTAGTCCCCTCATCATATAAAGGGGTTAGTCAAAACACATAGGCACTTAGGGGGTTAAAATCAATTTCCTCTTTTGCTTTCATTTTTGCCACATGGATGGCTTGTTTTGACTCAAAATGTAAGTTGGAAATCATTTTTAATCACATTTAACTTGCATTGAGACTAGAAGTTGGATAACAATCGCTTAGTATGCTCTTCTCTCACACCTTCAAGCGACCTTGAGAATCATAAAAAGATTATGAAATGATTTCATCTCCCTTAAGAAGATTAAAACCTTTAGGAGAGGACAACAACCCTTCTTGGGACTCCTCTTAGTTTATTTTTTTAAACACATCTTAATATTGTAACGGGCCTATACATGCCCACATGCTACAAAGATAGGATAGTGTTGAAATTTTCTTTCTTAGATCAAATCACTAGGGAAGTTTAAAGGTTTTGTAACAGGCCCATACATTCCCACATGATCAATCTAGGATAGTTTCAAAGCTTTTCTTAGATTACATCACAATAGGGAGTTAAAGGGATAGTAATGGACGCACATGTCCACATGCTAGCTTCCTAGGGACTTTTGAATTATGGAAGGTTGTACCAAAGGCACTTAGTTAATTAGGTAATCAACACTTGTAAGGATCAAGCGAAGTCCACATGCAGCAAGGTGACACCTAATTCACTAAAAATTGGCACACTATCACTCACATGAAAAAGTCACTTATCAATCACATAGCTTCTTCTTGAAACGTGGAGGTCAAAGTAAGTTTCCTCCAAAGGGATTTTGAAAACACCCCACCATTTTCTTGACAAAACTATCCACTCCCATTTTAATTCAACGAGGTTGGTTCACACCCCCAACCTCTCAAAACAACTACATATAATTTTTTTCTAAAACCTCACTAAGTTTTCCTCCATAGGAGGTGCCAATTTTTTTTTTTTTTGTCTAGGTAGGATTTCGGGGATAGGCATCCAAGTAACTCCCCGTTATCTGGTTCTCACATTGTCAAAACCATAGAAGTTGTCAAATAGGGAACTGAAAATCCCCCAAGTCAAGTGTTCCTAACACCATAAGGCAGGGATATACTCGTGAAGGGTTGAAGGCCGAGGTCCGGTTGTTCTGTATGTCCCCCCTTGAGGCACCCACCTCTTGGATGGGATCCAGCTCGTGACCCATTTCTTAGGCCGAAAATCTAAATGCCTCACTTTAACCAAGGTACCTAGTGACCAAATTTTAGGACATCTACCTCGGTGGAAATTGTGGGCTGCAATTGCACCTTGATTGGATTTTGTGTGTCTATTGGGAAATATCGCCAGCTCTTTCGGGATATGCCCCCTTTACCCCTCATTATAACCAATTATTTCATCCTTCACTAGTTTCTCTTTTAGTGACTTCAGACCCCACTGTTGAGTACTATTGGAAGGTCCAGTGCTATTTGAGAGAAAGGACGTTACGTCTTCTAGGACATGAGCATTTGTTTTATTTTGATTCCCCACATGGAAAAAACCCACTTATCCACATATATGCTTCTTTTTAAAAACATTTTATGTATGATGTACTTCTGACTACATTTTGATTTGGATATATATATTGTGTAAAGTTCAAATTTTGCAAAAAAAGGATCTTGTCTCTTTATTACTCTCACCACCATTTGCACACATTTACTCATATAGTTGGACATCATAGGGGACCCACAGAATCCCCATCATTCCCGACACTTGCTAAACCTCCCTCCTATCTTAGGAGGATTGTCTGGTCTTTCCCACTCATCGACACCACCTTCACACACTCCTGTGAGTGCTACTATTTTGGGATCAGATTTACTTGGTTCCACATTACTTGGGTCCACTTCCCAAGGTCCCCCATCCACTCACTCTCCTTTACATGGAAGCGGGGGACCAACTTCCTCTCAAGGGGGAAGTACCAGCCCACCTAGCCCCCCTCAAGGGTCAGGTTCAAAACACACTTACACCATGGCTGGAGCTAATCCTCCCCCCCCCACTACAGATGCCATATTTGGCCTCTCTCAACATACCTGATCTAAGAAAACTCACCAATGATCCTATATTGAACGACCCCACATGGCCTGGAATGCCCACCAAACTACCCTCAGATATACCCAAGTTTGAAGGAAAAGAAGGTGATGACCATGCCAACCATGTCATGACCTTTCACCTATGGTGCTCTTCCAATAACATTATGGATGATTCCATTAGACTGCAATTATTTCAATGCACACTCACTGGCTCATCGGCCAAATGGTACGTAGATGAAAAATCAGGGTCCCATGCGACTTTTGAATCCTTGGCCAAAGAATTTTTGACCTTCTTCCAACTACCAATCCACCACGACAATGGTTTAGAACTACTCTCTAATTTCAAACAAACCTCAGCCACACATATCGTTGATCACATTCACGAGTGGCGTAGGTGACATAGTTTGTGTAAAGCAGAAACCACCAAACAACAGTGTCTTGACTCGTTTATTAGATCACTTGTCTCTCTCCTCGGTAAGGATGTATCTTCCACCTTCCCTCAATCTAAAGAGGAAGACATCAGTAAGGCTCAATAGTATGACCTCATCTATGCATAGTCAGGGTACTTATACACTATACTTCCTGATCTTCCAAAATTTGTGCCATTTGGCCAAGACAAACCTGGGATGTCTCACTCAGCAGATAGACTGATTGGTAACAACACTCACCACAGTCCACAACCCCAACAACCACTAATGTATGGAACACCTCAATACCCACTGACATACGGGGGAACTTATTATTACCCCCCACCCCCTTATCAACAACCATACCCTATTTTTATGCCTCCACCCATCAGTGGGTCACCGTCGGCACCCCCCATACACCCACCTATTCAACCGAATTCTGGTACCCCCTCTACCTCATCTTATAATACTAGCAACAACACCATGCCTTCCTATATACCTTACGGATCGTTACCCCCCTAGAATATGTACTTTCGTTTTCCTGGTCCCCCACAACCCATGGCTCCCCCACATCCTCATGCTGGGGAGAATTTTGTTCAACCCTCTCCCATTCAACAATATCAACATTTCGAACAGTTGAATATGGAAAATCTGACCCATCCATCGAACAATGCTAAAAAGAAAGGATGAAACAGGAACAACAACAACCCAGGTCAAGGAGGCAATCAACCCCAGTAGAACCAATCTACTGGGGGAAACCAGAACCAGGGGAATCAGAACCCCCAGGGGGACAATAATAATAAGCGTCAAGGGAGAAATAACAATATTGTTAAAACCAACTTCCCTTGTTCCTTTTGCGATGAGTTCGTCCATTACACTCCTCATTGCCCCCAAATCATTGATTTCAAATGGTTGAAAGACTCAGGCAGTCTACCCCATCCTCCAATGTCGACTTCCCATCAGTAGGCACCACAAAAATACTTGCAACAACCCCCTTTGTCGTGCTACAGAATCCTATTCTAGACCAAGGTGTGATAAACACCCAACATGACACACAACATACCCCACCTCAGGTAGGACAGTACCTTAACACCAACAATCCAACAGATTGCATGATCCTCCTCACTAGTGAGGAAGAAATCCTTCTGCAAACACGTAACCGTCAGTATCATGCACCCACCGAGTCTCCTCCCATCCCTGCCGAGAAAAACCTTGCACCAACGGGACCCCCGTTGGTGATCCCTCGCCCTAACATAGAGCCACCTCTTAAAATCCCTTGCATCCCATTATGCAGGAATGTCCACAACCCACAGGCTAGGGTAGCTCATAATTATAGTTTGGTTGATGACCTAGCACAATCCCCGGCTGCCAAGTCAGTTTTAGAAGTCCTTCAAACTTTTCCCACTCAGCGGAAATGTTTACTTTCTTCCTTGGGGGCAGTCGACCCCATATATACTCGACTCATTACATTTGATCTCGACAGTGGATAACCTCGCCTTCCCTCCTTGATCGCTTTTCAAATCCCAGTAAAAATATGGAACATCACAGTTCATCAGTGTATCATCGATGAAGGTGCATCTACATGCATTATGTCCAAATCAGTATGGCAGAAACTTGGTTCCCCCGAACTCATACCCTCTGCCATTACCTTATGAGCTTATGACGGATGACCATCGTCTCCTGAAGGTCTCTTCCAAAATTTCCTCGTAGAACTTGGGGCCAGGAATATTCTCATAGACATTGAAGTTATCAATGCCCTACTCGATTATAATATCCTGTTCGGTTGTAGCTACATGTACGCTATGAAGGCAGTTGTCTCTTCCGTCTTTCAGACAATGTTGTTCCCCCACAACGAGAATATCGTTACCATTGACCAAGTCTCACATTACGAGCCTAACCCATCTGCCAACATCAATGACATTCTTCCCCTTATCCATACGAGTCATGGCGCATACCCACTCATCGAGATGGGTCCTAGAATTTTCAAAGATCCATCATTGTTAGGAACTTACCATGGAGTGCCACTGCTCCTTCATCCTTCCAATCAAGTATGCATCATGTCATTTAACGAAACTAACACTGAGGATACCCTTCCTCTTCGGGAGGCTTCTATCATTTTTGACGTCCCACTAGTCGCAGAACTCCCCCATCACAAGCCTCCTACGAACTCGGTGACCCCACTAGTCCATGATTCCACCTCTCCCCAAGGAAATATCCTAGTTTGGGATACAGTTCCCCAAGCCATCACTCAAATCCCCTTCTTTTACCCTCTACTAGGCATCGAAGCTTTCTAGGTAGCTGCAATGCTCACCCTCCCTAATATGGTGTTAGCAATTCCAGTTTGGTATTTACATCCACCCAAGATGGTCCCTTGACCATCTCTTCCCCCCCCAAATGGAAGGAATCCCAATGACGATTCCCATACTCCCACCATACCCTCTACACCCCCACTCACTAACCCCCCCTGCCACAGCTGGGGGCAAGAGAAAGAAGAAGGAGCCCACAACTCCACTTCCTACGTGCATCCAACCTCCTTGCGCACTATGTGAGAAAGATGGACACCAAACCAACAACTGCCCATCCTTACCAGAGTTACAGAATTTGATTCCACTCAATCAAACTCCCTCAACGCTTGCCAATACTATCGCTACCACCCCCCATTCAAGTAGTAAAGGGTTGCGAACCAAATTCTCTTGTGCTATATGTTCAGAATATGGCCATTATACCCACCATTGCCTAGCATTACCATGATTTCAGAAGACATTAGCTACAGTACGCCGAAGCTTCCAGAGCAACCCTAGTCCCGCTACGTCATCCTTACCAAACATCACTGAAATTCGTTATGTCACCACTTTAGTCAATGAACGTATGATATTCCCTTTCTCTCTATGTGAATCATTAGATCATTTTACATACCAGTGTCCTATGATCATTGAATACAGGCAACGCCAATTGACTTTGCTTCACAGACCCACAGAGTCGATAGTTGACCTTACCTCATCACTAGAGGTTCTTCATGTCATTTATCCCGAACCCAAGGCCCTTCCAACACCTACATAGTTCTTAGATGACTTATTTGAGGATTCACCCCCCAATCCTCTCAACTCTCCCACTCATTTTCCTATGGAAATTTTACACCCAACTACCACGGGTACTCCTCAGTACTTCGATATTTGGTTTATGTCGAGAAAACTATCACCATATCCTTGCATCGTTCCCCCTACTTCTTCATCACCAGGGGGCATCCACACAACCACAATGACCTATATCACTCTTCATGACCCCTTGTATTCCTATCACTTCCACTGTGACAAGGAAATACTTGAAGCATTAAACAACCCTGACTACCCATGGGATGTGCTACACCACTGCGCACTCTTATTTTCACAGGAAGCCTCCATGCATCCTAACAAACACCCCATCTACACGGTCGAAAGCAAGGATTTTATCCCATCAGGGCCTATCGACTGGTTCAAGAACCTCATTCCTGCCCTTGATTCTTTTGAAGAAGGAAACATGGCCAACATTTCCCCAACCATTAAAATTGACATTTCCATCAAAAATGGCGTCATCGAGGAAATCACCATTGGATTTGCTTGCACTCCTCAAGAAATCACTGCCTATAAATCCCTCTTCCAAGAATATCAGGATATTTTTTCCTGGTCATACACAAAAATTCCTAGCCTCGATCCCTCTATCTTTGAACATCGCATCGACACCTGGCCCGACATTACACTAGTTCGTCATAAACAACGACCACTATACCCATCCAAAGAAGCAGCCATCAAAGCCAAAATTGACAAATTACGTGCTGTCGAGTTCATTTACCCCATCACCTATACATCATGGGTTTCAAACCCTGTACCCGTTAACAAAAAATAGGGCACTATCTATTTCTGCACGGATTTTTGTGATCTCAATCACATGTGTCCCAAAGACAACTTTCCAATGCCTTTCATCGATCAAATTATCGATGACTGCGTAGGCCACAAGGCTCTATCCTTCATGGACAGTTTCTATCATTATAATCAAATTCAAATTCACCCCAATGATCAATATAAAACCACATTCACTACCCCTTGGGGTACTTTTTCATATTGTGTCATGCCTTTTGGCTTAAAGAATGTTGGCGCAACTTTCCAATGGGATATGACATACATTTTTCATGATCTATCTCATATCATCCTTTCATACTTGGACGATCTCACCGCTCGATCCAAGAAATCCACCCAACATCTTGATTATTTGCGAATCATCTTCCAACGGTGTCGTTAGTACAACATCCGCTTGAATCCCCTCAAGTGTGTTTTCTGTGTCACTGTAGGGCGAATCCTTGGCTTCATCATCTCCCAAAGAGGTATTACCATGGAACTCCTCAAAGTCCAAGCTATCACCAAAATTCCACCTCCCCAGAATTTACGACAACTCCAGAGCCTCTAAGGCAAAGCTAACTTTCTATGGTGATTTGTCCCAGACTACGCCATTCACGCAAATGGTTTCCTTCGCTTACTATTTCATGAAGTCCCATTTCACTGGGATGAACATGCCCAACAGCGATTTGACGATATTAAACTGATGCTCTCCAACGCCCCTTTAATCAATGCACCTGACTATAATTGCGACTATATCCTCTACGTATCAGCATCAACTATTTCAGTAGTAGGAGTTCTCATTTAGCTAGGTGATGACAACTGTGAGCATGTCATTTATTACGTTAGTAAAAACCTCTCAGGGTCACCCTTGAAATATAAACACGAAGAGAAACTAGCTCTTGCAGTCGTCCTCGTAGTCCAAAAACTGCGTCACTACATTCATCTTTGCACAACTAAGGTTGTCGCAGATTCCAACCCTATGCAACACTTTCTCAATCGTCGGCAAATTAATGACACATTTTCTCGATGGATTGTTATCCTTCAGGAGTACAATCTTGAATTCTCAACACCCAAGAGCAAGAAATCCCTCGTCCTCGCCTAACTTGTCATGACCCTCTCCTCTGACACCACCAGTGCCCCCATCAATACCAACTTTCCTGATGAACACCTCTTTTACATCACTTTGGATGATCCTTGGTACGACATCCTCCTCCTCTACCTCTGAACTCAAAAGTTTGGTAACCACCTTTCACGAGATTATCGTCGTCGTATTCACCATCAGGCCCTCGGCTACCTCCTCATCGAAGACATCCTATACTGGCGAGGAGTCGACACCATTCTTCGTCGATGCCTGACCATTAATGAGGCCGATAGAGTCTTGAATGACTGCTCATGTGGGGGGCATCTTTCAAGAATATCCACTGCTCATAAGATTATCCGTGCAGGTTACTTCTGGCCTACCTTGTTTCACGATTGCATTCACGCTATGAAATGATGTGAGCAGTGTTAACTTTACACCAACAAAGCTCGAGCACCACCTGCTCTTCTTCATCCAATCATCACTGCCGACCCTTTTTTTAAATGGGGCATCGACTTCATGACTTGTAATCCCCCCTCCAACAATTGTCACAAATACATTTTTGTCATAGTCGATCACTTTACCAAATGGGTAGAAGCTATGCCCACCTTCAACAACACCTCTAACACCGCAGTGCATTTTTTCTTTAACCACGTCATATATCGCTTTGGAGTACCACTCCAACTTGTTTCTGATCACGGGAAACACTTTGAGAATGATATTTTCGTCAAACTCTCATCTCGGTTAGGATTCTCTCATGAGTTTGCCTCACCATTTTACCCTCAGTCTAATAAACAGGTCGAAGTAGTTAACAAGGTCCTCAAGACCATGTTACAATGCACGATTAATAAACATAAGACCAATTGGCATCATATGTTATTTTCCACTCTATGGGCTTACCGTACGGCTATGAAAACAGCTATTGGTTTCACACCATTTCATCTAGTCCATGGGGTTGAGGCCACTCTTCCCATCGAGTGCGAAATTCCCACCCTACACACTACAATTGAGCTATTACCTGACACTTCTCCAATGGAGCAACGCTTGTTGAACTTAGAGTATCTGGATGAAGATCGTCAATCTTCATTACAAAACAATGAGGCAGCTAAAAAATGATCAAAGGCTACCTTTGATCAACATGTCAACCTTCGCTCATTTCATGAAGGTGACCTCGTCCTGGCTTATGATATCGCTCATGATACCTTTGGCCATGGAAAATTTGAGTCACTATGGCATGGCCCATACATTATCCAACATTGCCTCACCAAAGGCGCATACATCCTGGCCTCTCCCAAAGGCCTCTCTCTCAAAGAACCCATCAACAGGTTGTATTTAAAGAAATGTTATGTTTAAACATAGTCATTCTACTTTAGGTTATTTCTTTTATAGTGTTTTTAATCTTTTTTCCATCCCTCACATCTAAAATCTCATTTTTGCTATTGACAAATGCTTCCTCCACTGGCCTACCACATCGGTTACGCTGACGACACTAGCCATTGGACATAAAATCTCGCTTTGGTCGCTTGGGCTCTCTACACCCCCTCACATGAAATGCTCCATTCGAGTGGCATATGTTTGGGTTCAACGACCAACAACCAAGCTGAATACACTGCCATCATTGGCCTCCTGGCCAATGCCCAACATCATTGTATTTGTCACCTTAGCATCTTCCTCGACTCTCAACTAGTCGTTCTCCAGCTCAACAATGTGTATCGTGTACACGATCCTTGCCTCTTTCGCAAATACCTACACGCTAGACTTTTATCTTGACATTTTGATTCCATTACATTTACACATATTCCAAGGCAATTGAATCAAATTACAGATAACCTAGCTAATATTGTGTTAGACTGGCATATATCACATCAAGCTACCTCAACACATACATAAACATATCAAAAACCTATCATAGCATATATAGATTAGACATTATCAATACATTATCAAAACACATGTAAAAACTACATAGATCTCAAAATGTATACTCATGTATATATCGAACGGTCTACAGTGCCATCCAAATGTTTACATACAAAAATACAAGTACCCGCAGGCCAGTGAAACACCTCGGTACAAAATGGGCTCACCAACCTATATACAAAAATACATCAATACATAGAGCACCACTCAAGGTGTCTCTAGAGCACCACCGCCTGCCCCTCCCTCGGGTGGTGGTTTCCCATCCCCTACTGGTCCCTCCTACCCTGGAGGAAGTCATCCGGTCATCGCAGCACCAGCTACTGCTTCCCATCGTACCACGGCCTGCCATGGCGGCAGAATCCCAACACACTACTCCAGGATGCCCTCATCTTGGATGTGCGACCACATGCCCTCAAGCACACCCTATAACACCGCCTCCAGGCGACGGCGTATGTCCTCAAAATCTACTCCGGCATCCACCGGAGGAGCATGTGATGGCTTAGCACCAGGGTCATCAAACTGGCATCTCCTTGCTTCTCTCTCTGGATCAGCTGGTCACACCGCACTGTCCTCACATCGACGTCTCTCTCCAACATGCGGTCCTCCCCGCGACGGTCTCTCCGGCTCTTGATGAGCCAACGCTCTCCGCAACTCCACCTCGCGCCTGCGAGGTGCCACATCTGCACATACAAAAAAGCAATAGATAGTATCAACATCTATATCATATACATATGTCATGCTATCTCAAACAAAAAACATATATATCAACATCATCAACATACCTCGATGGTCAAACACCTCCCCTGGAGGTAGCATCATGTATGAATCCTCCTGGAAGTCAACCCTGGCATAGGGGTACTATAATATCACCTGCGGCATCTACCTCCACAGCTACGTCGCCTCAGTAGTAAAGAAGTGGCCGACCTTGCCACCACCATAGCGAAGAAAAACAGTCGACCACTGCTTTAGTCGCGGGTCTCGTGCCCCAAGTGCACCCAGTAAAATCCTTGGGTGCAACATAGGCACCCTCTCTAGAAACCATGCCACTAGGATGGATTCGAAGGCAAACTCTCCTGTATCTGTGGGCCGACTGTGGTCCAGCTGCCCTACCATCCTAGCATGGAGCGTAAGCCCCCAGGCGAAGTGCTCACTGGCCAACACTCTCTCCATCACAATCAATTGGCCACCACTGATCCGTTGTGTCGCTAGAGACCCATAAACTCTCACAATCATCGTTGTTATGTAGCGATGTGTTAGGGAATCCATCGCCCCAATGCTCACAACAGTGTTGGACATAAATTTCATCCCTGAACAGTATCTCCGGTCAACTGTTGCTAGTGGCACATCCCTTAGTAACACTAGCTCTGTTGGTAGGGGCGTTCCCCGAAATGGGAGCCCCATCAAAAAGTACACATCCTCCACCACAGTGAAGGCAATCTTCTCTCCCCGCACTATGAAGCAATGCAGGTACGGACTCCACATCCGGATAAGAAACTGCAGGAGATACTCCTGCGCCCGTATCAATGGGCACTCAAAGAACTTCAGTAGCCCACAGGTTTCCAAAGTCGCATGTACACATGGCTCCTCAATAGCCACGCCATATCACAGCTGGGACCAATCCCGCTCTCGCCAACCAACAAACATCGTGAAAAATGCTCACCTTCAACCACATAAAACAATCCTAAGTCAGCCAAATGGACCATCAACAACATCAAAAAGATAACTTTTACACCTGTCAACCTTGCCTCCAAGGCATGACTGTTTAACCCATAGGCACACACATGTGCGTTCATGTTCAATCCATAGGCAGACACGTATGCACACCTATTCACTACATAGGCGCGCTCTCAGGCGTGCTTGTCCAGCCTTCAGGCATGAATGCGTGCATGCCTACTCAACTTACATGTGCGCTTTAGAGCGCGCCTATCTAATACACATCCGTGCATACATGCACAACTGTCCAACCGACAGGCGCACACATAGTGCGTGCCCTTTACCCCCTTACTAGTGCCCCCATGCACACCTATCCTGTGGGAAGGCGTGCACGTGTGCGCGGCTACTTCCAGATCACCCGTGCACGTGGGGCCCACACTCATCAAACCCTCTGTACAACCCCTGCCCAAAAAATGAAACCCTAATTCTATGTAGGATGATCAAAGCACTAACCTGAAGCTCATTGGTCCTCGATTGGATGCCTCATTCTCCCAAAATCTCCAAATCTCCTCTGAATAATTCTCATCCAGTCACTATAGCAGCAAGTACAAATGAGGTGGCAATGTGGGCCCTACAACTATATATAGGCCTTTTTCCCAAACTTCCACTCACCATTCCGGGACCTCTGGGCGTCCATTTCTCGATCTTTCTTTAGCCATGGGATCAACATCCCATCATCTACATCACGATAGTCCCTGGGCCTCTTTTCATCCTGAGCCCCTGAGACACCATTTTTCATACCCTGACCAGGTACGCATGAGCATATTCAAAATTATCAAATACATGCTCACATATTGGATTCTCTTCAGATATTGTTCACATCGGGTATTTGGTTTTCATGTGTGCAGGTACTTGGTCATCATACATCAACACAACCCCTTCAGGTATATACTCAGCACTGACATGTAGTCATTCCCTCTGAATCTCACTTACATTTCTAGTCACACCCTCTGACATTTGCCTCTAGGATCTCCATATTCAGCTCTGCAGTACCAAAACCTCCATTTGCATCTTTGGTACTGTCACCCTATAGAACTCTTACCCACATGAGTTGTCCCATTCATAGCACCCTTTTGCACTTTTGAGACTCATTCTATTTTTCAAAACACTTTAGGGATGGGAGTCTTGATAATCTTGCATCATGTCACGAATCGACCACATACTCCTTCTCCTCATTTTGCTAGCTTTCCCAATAGACTCCCCGATTATATCTTCACGATTCTATTTTTGGACTGCACCTCTGCAATATCATGAACCCTCAATTTCATCCACAATCAGTTTTCCCATCTACCAATTCCCCTTAATTTCACTTACCTCATATAGAAACCCACCCATGGGGCCCCCACCCTCCACCAGTTCTCCGAGGACATTGTACCCTACCCAGGCCAACCATATCACATTGGGGCACCCATTTCTGTATTTGTACACTTCTCCCAAAATTATTCTTCACCTCTGTTTCCAGCAGTCACATTACCTTTTCGTCCTCACCTTTGGCGACATTCTTCCCTTTTTTGGAAAAATGCAACCCATGTCACCCTTGGTTGGGGCACTACTTATCATTTACCCTTGAAGACATCATCCATATCTTTAGAGTGCCCCACAGGCCAGTTATCTCCACCCTCTGAGTTTATTCAATTTGTCTTGCCTCTAGCACAACTTATCCCCTGTCTTGTTGTCCCCCTGACACTCGGCCTCGTTGAATGGTTGCGGCCACTTTTATCTCACATATACTCCAACCAAGGTTAGTCTTGAGTCTTCCTACATCTTGAATTTGTCCATGTACCTCCTCCACTTCCTAACCTCACCTAGTAGATTTCACTAAGCCATTTTCTTCTGGGAGTCGTGTCCCCCTTTTTGTCGACATCAACACAGTTTTCCCGAAGGGCGATAGTATCTTGATTTTCCATACCCATCCAATGAGAGATATCAAATGGCACAGGGAGAACCACAATTTCTCCCTACTGTCATTCACCCCCATAAAATTCGACATCAACACTTTCTCATGTTACGGTGGGTCTTACTTTGCGACTATTGCAATTAGTTTTTTTACTTGCCAAAGACCTGTGAACTTGTATGGATTATCAATGCCTACAGAATCCGTGATACTTCTTACAACTGTCACTGCCTACTATTCAAAGTATGTTCATCCACAGAATTATCTTCTTCCTTTATGATGACCACCCCCGAGGCGCTGCAGTTGTCTACACCAACACTTCATTTATCTTTTTGAGTTACATGACACGAGCATGGGGCATGCCCGCCTCGTTTGTACACCGTTTATTTTTTACACACCTCATGGAAGCTTGGGTTCTACCAGTTCCCTTTTCCCTCCAACAGATCGCTCTAGACGATCCCACTATTTCTCTCTCTTACAACAACACTCTTATTAGAAGAAACATTGATGGATTTCGGCTATACATATTCTCCTAACCTCATCCATTAGGGGGCATCTGTTATCACTAAAATTTCGTCCATAAATGGTTACAAGAACTCAGTGTCGTCAAACAATTATGAAGTCATCCATGGACCTAAATTAACACAAAATAATTCATAAAGGGTCAAAAACTATTCAAATAGTGAAAAAATTGAATGGTGTTATGAAGACACTGGG
This sequence comes from Picea glauca, assembly GCA_000966675.3. NCBI lineage: Eukaryota > Viridiplantae > Streptophyta > Pinopsida > Pinales > Pinaceae > Picea > Picea glauca. Next base: position 534,225 of record JZKD02S1628152.1, on the reverse strand, counting down.
CGCGTGCGCACATACACGAAACAGAAACACAAGATTCGCGCACATGCGCACGATGCGCGACTGTTGTCGCAAAAATCCACGCACCTGAGAAACGACACATTTATGAGAGTGGTCATCCTCCCACCCACTTCTGGTTCAGTTTCCAAGTTGATTTGACACTCAAATCTGGACTGGATTCGATTGGATGGCTGGTCAAAGACCTATAAGTACCCTAATTAGCCTCTTTAAACACTACAAACTAGTTGAACAATAACCCAAAGGAATGCTATAAAGAGGCCATGAATACACTTCATTTTTCAAGGAATTTCATAGCAAAGTTATGCTGCCACTATTTTGTTGAGGACTCTTCTATCCTTGCCAAGAGTATACTTGCATCATTGCTTTGGGAAATCCATTTCACCCCTTGAGTGGGTTAGCAAAGAATTATTTCACCATTTTCATTTTCCTTTTCAAACTTGTAAGAAGAGCTTACTTGTGGGGGTCCAAGAGCCCTCTCTTGGAGGAAGAAGGGACTCATCGTCCCCTTGCTTCTCGGTGTTTTCTTTCACTAATATCAGTCTTATCATTGGTGACATGGGTCTCATTGTTTCTTTTGTCCTTATGTCCCTATGTTTATAAATTTATTTGTTGTTTTATTTCTTAGTTTAATTCTTTGTTGTTGTTTTATATTTCTTTTTCTAACCCTTTTCCTTGCAGTTGTCCTTATCAGCAAACCCAACTGAGATTGCAAGCACCTCTATTTTTCTCACTAAGGTGACGAAAGAGGCACGACACAAATCATAAAATGTTTCCAGCCTAATGACAAATTTAGGGATCGAATTTACCATTTTAGATGAGCTTTCAATTGAGCATGATTAAGGTATTACCAAAACATCACAAAGATTTTCATCATGTGTAGTTTCTTCGATTACGACATCTTTAAAGGTGACCTCGATATGTAATAAATTGATTATATGTTGATCGTTATCAAAAACTCATCAATTGGTAATGGAATTAGGAATTGATGGTCGAAATATCAATTCGACAGAAAATGAATTAGGAGAAAATGCTTCAACAGACAATAATGTTGATGCTACATTAGCCAATAAATCTTCTTTGGTGTTGCGAGATCTAGGGATAGAACTTATATTAAAAGCAATAAATTTGTTAATTGAATTCCTTAACTCGGTATGATACTTTTTAAGATGAGCATATACATAGTGAATGGCATTTTTTACCTTCTTAAGCACAATTTTATAATCTCCAAACACAACTAAGGCTTTGATATCAAGGTAAATGGCCTTCTTAAGTCCCGCAAGAGAGCCTCATATTATTCTATATTATTTGTACAATTGAATTCTAATCTACAAGCAATAAATGTCTTGTTACCATTAGGGTCTATTAGTAAACAAACGACACCAACTCCTTTGTGATATTTAGACCCATCAAAGTACAAAGACCAAACTTTGTCATTTTCAAAATTATCTACAATATTTACAACATGATTAGACAACATTACTTGGGTGCATACTGATATTTCAGATTGTTGATTTAGTTATGTACCAAAAGATATTTCAGCTACAAAATTCCCCAAAAAAGGTGTTTATGCCTTGATTTCTTGATACATTCTCACCTGAAATAAAGGGTTTGTTTGCGTCATTCATATCTATAATAGTGTACTTTAAATATCATTCTTTGTTGACCCTAAGTTTATTTGGTTGGCCATTGAGAGGAAACCATAGGTGAGACCAATCCGTAGTGTTTTTCCTAAGATTAAACTTAAGGCTCAAAGAGTAATGTCAGACATCAGGAAATTTTAAAGAAAGTGTTTTTAAAGAGTGTTTTTTCTACCTTGGTTATATGAGAAACATTCCTTAAATGAAATTAATAGTATGGAAGCACATAGGCCATATTTTGTGTCTGAGTCAAAATTGTAAAATCGAATGATGTGAGAGAAAAATACAAAACTGTTAAACAAAGTAAGGCATCAATTGTTGAAGAATCTCACCTTGTTACAGTGGAAGAAAATAGATAGTGTAAACTTGAATAAAGTATAAGATACAATAAACCACACAGCTCGCAGGTCTTTATTTACTCACAATAAATGCAGAGGAAAAACTTCTTACTTAACAAATTACTGATGAAATATGATCACAGTAGTTGTTTTACTAAATTGTAATCAAACATTTATCAAGGAATTGCATAAACAAGTGATGAGATATGGAAAAATAGAAGAAACACATATCCCAAACTAAACAAAATTTGGAATATTTGTCTACACTTGTATTAGTACTCAATAAGGAGAATTTTCTCTATTACAATCGACAAGAAGCAACCATTACTAAATATTCAATCTATGTATTTATACAAAACTGTCACAACTCAAAACGGTTGGACTTCTTATAGTTAAAAATAGGAAATATTTGAAATAAGGAAACAATGCATAGATAATGATGAATTTCATTGGCGATCTTTGCTATCTCTTCATCGATTGGCCGAAACACTTCCTTTCATCATTCCTTTAGGTATAGATACAACTGTCATCTGATCCTCTTAATGATTTGGCATACATTTATGGCATTATTTGTTTGCTTCCATATGTCCCTCAAATATGTTAATAACATGCATATGTTCTTTACATGTTTCTGGATGTGCTTATTTTCCCATATTCAATACATTGGATGCATTTAATCACTAATTTCACCACCAACCTTGAATGTTCAACTGCATCGTTCACCTTGAAAGTGTATAACTTACTCTCTACCTGAGGAAACGTTTCTTGTATCCTTTTCTCTCCTTGCAATATGACCTATAATTGCAATCTTGGTGTTATCACTGAAATTTCGTCCGCACAGGGCGACAAGAACTCCGCAACATCAACACAGAAAAACAGTCATTCATGGCACAAGGATTAACTCCACAGCACAACAAAAGGGCCAAAAATATACAAAATTGGCTAAAAAATTAAAAAGCGCAGCATACCCACTAAAAATGAGCGCGCGCGCGCAATACCTCCGTATATTGGGCGCATATGCGCGGCTGTGGGGTGACAAACCCACGCGCCTGCCAAACAGCGCATTTATGAAGCTGGTCGGCCTCCCAACCACTAATGGATCGGCTCCCAAGTCGATTTGACATCAAATCCGAGCTCAATCTGCGTGGGGA
>JZKD02S1628152.1:514054-526119 GCA_000966675.3 Picea glauca | reverse complement strand
GGGGACCACTTTGGAGTTCATCCATATTTACTTCTTATCAACCATGAAAAAAAATAATGAGTCATATTTACATCAAACAATATTGGGTCCATTACCTAAACCTTTGTGCTACGGGTCTTTCTTCAAGGGTTGACATCAATGACAACCAACCTTAATCAACAACATAATGAATGATCTCATTAATATTCAATCCAACAAAGTGAATTGAAAACATAGGTACAACATGCCTGTACCTATTGATATGAATATCGATATGACCATTTATCTCATGAGAACTATATCAACTATTAAACCAACGTTTTTGTGCATTCAAACATTTCACAAATTAAATTAACAATAAACTATAGAACCAATGAGGTCATGATACCCATAATACACAAAGATTTTGATAATGCATTAATCAATAAGTTCATAAGACTTGAGTTTTAACCATATATGGGTGCCTTCAAAATGATATTTCTAAGGTAAAATATATGAAACCAAGCCCAAGTTTTATATTTAAATTCATTCTTACAGTCATGAATTTAAATGAGGACAAACAAAAATGCAAACAAAAACTCAATAAGGTAAGCTTAACCCAATCATTGCTTCGAAACTCAGAAACATAAACATTTACAAATGAAAGGTGATGGAATCTATAGAAAGATATAATATCTTTATGAGAACTCTGAGTGTGATAATAATCTAAAATAATTGATGGCTACCAACAATGGTGACATACTGGGCGAAGCAATTATCTTTGCATCACCGAAAATTTCATGTTAGGGTGAATCAGATGAAATTATTTTTTTATAAATAGTTAACAATAGGTCAAGAATACTGATCATAACTCAGAAAATAACACAGTTTAGCATCAATGGTATTTCTGCCTAAAAAAATGTCATATGACATCTAACATAGATTATGAGTGTAGTGATGTTTATGTAGTTGACTTTGATATTGTCGACAGGGCCACTGCTTCCAACATGTATCCATATCCTCGACAGGGATGTCATTTAACCCACTCTAGTATCTCTATCATGTCCAAGAGTAATCCATTAATGATACAGGGAATCTTTGCGCTTAATCAAATTTAAAGACATACCTGAGGATCTTCTTAAACCTAGCATTGATTTGCTTCCAGTAGGCCAGTTTAGTACCTCGATGAAGTTGCCTTCGTATCATGCATGCATTTACCTACTTCCAACAGACCTGTTCAGTGTCTCAACGGGTTTACATACAATTCCCACACATTACAGTTCTTTCAATCCTCTATAATTTGTTTATAATTTTCATAACTTAATAATATTCAGGAGGGCGGGTGATACTGGAAATCTCATAGTTTGGAATAAAAATTTTGGTCATTTAAAAATCATTCTCCTTTTTTTATGACCTTCATCACACTTTGGACACTTAGATTTTTGTTAGAAAACCATCTCGAGAATGGGAAGGTACAATTGAGTTGTTTTCCTTAAAACAAGGACATCGTTAGAAGTTTGTTAATGATAATCGTGTCTTCTTGTAATTTCAATGAGAAACCAAAAACTTTGATTTGAACAAAAGCTTACCTCTGTTGTTGTGAGTTTTATCATTTTACTACTCAGGTGCTTGGGAAGTTATCAACTGCTGCTAATAAATGAGAATTATGATTCCCTTCCACAAATGAGATGGTGGATGAGATATAATTATTCAGAAAACAAATCAGAATCAAGAAAAATGAAAAGAACCAAAAAAAAAATAAACATCAAAAATATTTACAAAAGGGTGGAGCAGAAATCATCAGGTGAAATATCTCTTGAGAGAGACTAAAAGAAAAAAAAGAAAAATCCTTATTAATATGAGTTCAGTCCTACTTGTGGCACTTTGGGTTAGGGTTGAATTGATAGTTCAAATTTACTTATCTCTTTACTTTTAATTTAAATTTTTCATGATGATATTATGTTTTTGAAAATAAATGTTCAACGAAAAGATGAGAGAAAAGGGTCAAAGTGGACTTCCCTAACAACAATCATATTATGGTTCTCTTGGTGCACCCACTTGTGTTCATAACTACATTATTACAAAGAGAAACAATGAGAAATAAAACTAAAATAAAACCTACTCCTAAACCAACTCTAACTACTAAGAAAATCAAAATACTAAGTGAAGTCATGCTTCCAATGTAGCCATCGGAGTAACTCCAATCCTGCAATGGAAAAAAAATCAAATATTACTAACAAGAATCGTAGTATATTGAAAAATGACAAGAATATATCATACTTACCTTTATCATCATCATTTAAAAAAAATAAAACATGACCTTATCATTCCCTTGAACATTCTTTTTGTATGAATCCTCCAGCCATTCTGCAATTTTGTCATTATATGGGTCACAAAAATATGAAAACATGAGATTGTGAAGCTTGTGAGAGTTATGACCTGACATAACCATTGGCCTAGACTGAAGTGCCCCATACGCCCGACAATTTTCCTTGCGTTCCATATTTGAAGGATATAAAATGAGTGTGTCAAAGTTACCTCCTCGATCTCTAAATAAAGTGAAGATGATCTTACCATTCCCTGGAAACTTTTTGAGATATGAATACTCCAACCAATCTGCAACCCTATCATAATACATGAAATTACTAACATGGGATTTTTCAAAAGAATTTACATACGACAAATATTCTTGATGAGAATAAAGTATTAGACTATCAGGGAAAGAATCTTGTAAAAAGGTTGGATCAATATGGTGAGAACTTATCGTGATTCTCGATCGAAAAAGAAGTGTCTCATTCTCTTGAAAATTTTCATTGAGCTTAAATACTTCAAGACTAACTATTTGAGGTGGACTCAATGGAATGACCAACATTTTTGAATAATCATCATTGGTAATAATATTTGGCCGATTATACTTTTCAACCTCAAATAATTGATCATGGAAAAATTTAGATCCTTCTTTAAATACAAATTGAGATGAATCAATGGAAGATGCAATTTGAGACTCTTTCAAATCATTTCTTGATTTACCCATCGATAATTCATGAGAATAAAATATAATATGTTCATTGGAAAAATTATTTTCCTCTTTATCTTCTATTCGGTATTCTCTATTAATTTGTACCTGATTATATAATGTTGAATTCTATCCAAGGTAATATGGAACACATAATTGCACAACATCAGGATCAAAAATATCAGGGTACAAGGAATAATATGTAGAAGAATTGAGGATATGAAATGCATCTCTTGAAATGATAGGTATATGCATTTCAAAATCTGGGTTTGTTCCCTCTCCTTGTATAAACTGATCAACCTTTGTTGTATTCTCTTTTAAAGAGTATGAGATAGTTTCTAAGAGAGAATTTGGTTCATTGTGTAAGGGAAAATTTGAGAGAAAATCACTAGAGATAGAAGGTTTATTAATAGTTTGACTAATGATTTTGTCTCCTACTGATTGATCATGGACCTGCTCAACTAAATTAGGGGAAGTTTAATCGTCCACATGATTATCAACTTCACATTTGACCTCTTTTACTTTAGAAATAGTTATAAAATCTATGAGAGTGTGACAACTGTGATATTTTAAAGTCAAGGTTCCTTCTTTGATATGAGGAGACAATGTTGGAAAAGAGTGATTAGAGATGACAATTGCATTTTGTAAAATATGATGTTGCTCATGATTTGCCAAAATGAAAGAAGTTGACAAAAATTGTGGTTCTTCAAAATCTTCAAGCTCAACATGAAAATTTGAACCATCTTGAGATTGAGTATTAGTGATCAATTAGATTGGTTAACAATTAATTTATCTTACTTGTATGAGAGAGAAACGATATATTCAAACCATTCATTAATAGGTGGCATTTCTTTCAAAGGGAATCTAGTACAAACATGTATGAACCTAATTGCAAAATCATTGAATGATTCATCATTTTCTTTCCTTAAGAAACTTAATTATTCACTTAATTGATCATAATCATAATTGTTAAAATTTGATAAAAACTCAATTACAAACTTAGACAAAGAATAAATTGAATTATCCAGAAAATATTCGAACCAATATTTAACTCGACCTCGGAAGGTGAGAGAAAACAATTTGCATATAACATTAGGATCAATGATATTATGTTTTAAACATTTATAAAAAATTTTTATAAATATGGTCTACTGTAGATGTGTTCCATTCACCATCAAAGGTGAGTTCTAAAAAGAGATCAGTTGTCTTGTTGGGAATAACTAGTAATGAGACATTGAAAGCATGTTCCAACACAGTGATTTTGGCAGGAGTGATGAAAACTTAAGAAATTGAAGAAATTGACTCCAAATAGTTAGCCTGTCATCTAACCTGCCTTGTAGTGCATTATAAGATGACACAAAAGAAGACTTTATAAATATGGAATTATGGCAGGCTAAGGGGTAAAACATCTAATCATTAAAATTACCTCGACCCTCCTTCTAGCACCATTTGTTGACGGGCATAAGTGACACACCGTCAATTGGAAGGTCAAATCTGGATTGGAGTTGTCTAAATAACCCAAGCCATTTGGAATGAAATGACCCGATGGGTTTAATGGCTCCATTGGCCAACTAAAGTCCTAAAAATAATAAAATAAATGAGACTAATCTAAAAAAGTTATGATACTAAGAATATAAGTTTAATAATTACAAATGTTCAAATGGAAACATGAATATGTGCATATGGTTATAAACAATATATATACAAATTGCAAGATTTATAGGATATCTCGTGAAATAGATGTTTTTGAAAGTGTTTATGAGGTAGATAAAGAAAGAACGTACATTTTTCTATTTTCTGTTTAATATTTAAAACCTAAAGAACTAAAGAATACTAATCAAACACAATTGAAATAAGAACAAATTAACAGTCAAAGATAATTGAAGATATTCTTATTTCATTGATGAATAAACTAACTAAAGAACAAAAATATGAATAAACTGACCTGTAATTAATCATCTAAACCGAGTCTATGTCCCTGCGCAATTCAAGATCCTAGTTGTCCTTCCTATGAGGAAAACCAATAATAGAATGGTGCCAACATTCCCAGAACAAACTCACAGGTATTTTGGAACAAGAATATAATAGTAAACAAATAAATATACAGATATGGTGATCTTATAATGATGAACACATATAATAAAAGAAGCTTAATACAAATCATTCATGTAATACATCATTCAATATCCATCATAAATCCACAATATTTAAATGAAATATTGATCAAAGATTTAATATAGGACAGTAAATTATGGACATAATTAAAGTGTCGGAATAATATGAAAGATCGTACAATGATAAGACTAAAGTTGTATAAATTTAATAACATTCCATAAGATAAAGGCAAAACATAATGGTTAAGCGCCATGCTGGTCTAAAGCCAAGGAGTGAACAACTTCTCCATATTAGTCTTGAAAGTCATATTTCCATAATGTGTCGAAATCAAATATGTCCTCATTACTAAGAGTAACCAGTATTTAAACTAGTTTAGGATTCAAATACTCTTATCATACAAGATAGAGTTGAATCCACAAAAATCAGATAATATTACAAAAATAGTGAAACTAGAAACCGCTCATGCATGAGTTGGTTTGTCAAAAATAAACCAAAGTTTTATAAACATAAAAAGGAAGAAAATATTGAATAATTGAGTGTATGATTCAAGGTGTTTGCTCCATGCAATCAACATCATAATCATCCATTTCCTGTAAATTGAAAAACCGATTTGATATGCAGATAACAACACTAATTATTATTCAAAAGAGACTGGCTACAAAATCATAGATTGTGTAGCTAGTCTTATTATTAGCAAAAGAAATCAAATTAAATCTCCCTATTTCGATTTTTCATAATAGAATGGAATAAAATAAAATAAAAATCATTTTACCATTAGAAATTAGCCAAAGAAGGATCTGACAGTTTAGGATTTATGATTGCGTTGAAACTGGTTGTATTTTTAATGATTATATTCCCAACTTTCTTGAAACTTTTATTTTCCCTCTGTGTGTGTGCCTTCAAGTCTAGATTCTCTCATTCTAACAGAGAATTCTAATAATCCAAGCGTTTAACTTGAGCCTGTAAGAGAGGAATATCTTTGTAATAACGTTCTATCTAGTCTAAGCAATTGTCGCAATGCGCAGGGGAAATGGTAGACTGACATTGAATGCAGTCGATAATGGGTACTTCATTTTTCCTTGTGGCTTGTTCTAGTTCATGACTAATACTTGAAAAGCCTTCCCTGACTCTGAGACACGGGGGTAACTTAGACACGAAGTCATATTGTTCAACTGGGAAAACAACCTCTTTCCTGGGATACTAATGTTCTGGGTCTTCACTAGCCAATAAATCATTTATCTCTCGATCTGAACACTGATCATCGATCTCAATCGTAGCGATTGAACTCAGATGATCTCTCTTTCGATTTCTTAAATTCCTAGAAATCAATCGACCAACATTCTTATTTCTGAAATTTAAATTTGAGCTTTGTTGTTTCTTTCCCTTACGAAACTTTATCATAACAAGTTTATCATTATTGTTTGAATTAGATTCATTCATAGGAACATGGTGATATTTCTCCTTTAATTTGGTAATTACCTGTTCCAAAGATCTTCTAGGTTAAAACCTACATGGTAATTCCTTATCCACAGGGGTTTCATCAACAGTATAAGCCAATTCATTGAATTCGGATCCATCAAGTGAATTGAAGATTTGTCTTTCGGTCACTGGTCTGTCTGAATTGGGGTTTAAATTAAGTGAGGGATGATTGTATACGTGACCTGGGTGAAGTCATTTTGACTTAGGAAACCCTCCCAATTATCACTGACTTTCGACATGTGAGAAACCAACGGTATCTTAACGAGCCCCTGATGAAACAGGCTCGATAGAGAATTCATGCTTTGTCTCTTATAGTGCTTAGACATTTTGTAAAGGCTCATAAGCAGGTAGAACATCATATTCAACTCAAATCCTATGAAAATCATAATAAATCAAATGTGATACATAAAAACCAACCCATACCGGCCTTCACAAGTGACAAAGTATTTCAAAATTAAAACGAGACTGTCCCATATAGTTTTAGAAAAACAATGGGATACCTTTCGTACAACAAGTGGATTTGCGGGAATCCATGAATAAAATCCATGAGAAATCCTCTATTTTAGCGTTCTTAAACCACCTTTCTCCTTTTAATGTGTGTCTTGTTGCCCTGCTTATGAAATCCTTTGTTATTTCTAATTATACATCCCCAACCTTGGCCCTAAAACCATTAAAAGTCAGTGCAAAAGCTTGTGCAACCGGGAGGTTGTAGCCTTCAAACTTCGTGAGGAACACATCCCACCCATGATCTTTCAGGTCATCTATGGTGTCATCATGGGACAAAAGAGATGGGAAACGATTCATCTTGATATGAACTATGGGTGCCATTGCCACGTTGAAAATGATACAACATATACCACAAGGTGTAGGTTTTGTCTTCCAGAAGATGAGGACAAGAGAGAGGTCAGTGTGAAATGAAATGGAACAAAAATTGAAAATTTTGGGGACTATCATTACTTGGAGATAAAAGTTAGGGAAAATGAAAAACAAAGGATTCATAAAACTAAGATACATTACGCACGATGAATTCCAAACACTCCATAGTACAAAACCCCAATTTTCACAATGAATGATCTCATTAATATTTAGTCCAACAAAGTGAATTGAAAACGTAGGTACAACATGCATGTACCCATTGATATGAATGTTGATATGAAAAATTAGCTCATGAGAACTATATCAATTTTTAAACCTGTTGGGGTCCTATAATTATAGGTAACTTGATTCTTCGACTGCTGATTTTGCATTGCCATCGTTGTAACACCCCTAAACTGATAAATGATTAAAGATTATTAAGCAAGATTTAATTAAGGAAGAATTACAATTAATAAAATAACATTGATTGCAGGCTGCATTCAATGATCTGATAAGCCAATTTAAAAGACAGTCAGTAAGAATGGAGATAAGAACAGAGTTACGTATGCACAGGGTTGCGTATGCAGGGTGCAGGAGCCCATAAATCTCGAGGCAATAAAATTTATTAGGGGACGCAGGTCGGAGGATGCATGGAGGGGGTTTGTGGTAGAGTTACTGCGTGAGGCGGAAGGGAGGAATAAGGGACGAGAAGAGGGGGATGTGCAGGCCATTCGGCGGGGATGGATGCTGCGGGGCTGTGAGCTCAGGACCATTGTATTCGTCAGAAGCAGGGAGATTATGCGTACTGTGATAATTGGATGTGAACTATTGTACTCGGTGAGAAGAGGGCCTCTGGACTCTGTGTTTTGCGATGATCTGTGGTATTCTGTGGTGAGCAGAGAGTTCTTCACCACGGTATCTACTGTGAGAAGCAATTTTCTGTACACTACTGTACTGGCTGTGAGCCTGTGGTATTTTATCGGTTGTTGGCTTGCTGTAAGCAAGGAACATAGTGTTTTGGATTGTGGCTTTGATCAAGGGAGGCACCGATTTGCTGAAGGTTTTGGGCACGGAGGGCCAGGATATCCATAGATATCCTGGAGCTAGGTAGTTTTCCTAGTTGGCAGGGAGGACAGTAGTTTTGGGCAGTTAATTGCTTGTTTGTGGCAGGATTGATCCGTGTATCGGTAGGAGCAGAGGCAGTAAGGAAGATGAAATTAGCATCAGTACCAGGTATTTGTCAAAGTTATGCATTTATCTCATTTTACCAGAAAGTTATTACCTTGTGATAAATCTAAATTGCCGAAATTTGTTGTTGAGAAAATAAATATATGCTGTGAAATTGTTATCTCCGTTTACTGAAGGATTTGTTATGAAAGTAAATTAATGATTAAAATGATATGGGCATTACATATGGTATCAAAGCGTCTTAGTTCTAAATCTGGGGCCTAAGGGCCGAAACCTGGAGTGTTAACTCTAGCCACGCTTAACCTGTAAGAGATACACGTTTAGTGGACTAAATGTGACTAATACACGATACAGTATGGTATCCAAGCTATTGAGCACGGAAAAGAGAAGTCATAACTTAATTTTATTGAGCAATGTTGTTAATGAAGTTTCGGGTAGAATAGATACTTGGAACCAATAAAATGTTAAGGGAAATTTAGCAGACTTGTATCGCACAAGAACAGTGTAAAATAGTTACCTGTGTTAGCCTCGATGATTGTAATAATGTAAAAACTTCAAAGAACTATAGACCCATATAAAATTCAACCATGCCAAGAAATAAATTTGTGCACTGCATGGAGTTTCATGCAATTGATCATTATCCCAAAGGGAACTATCTATTTCATGGGAGAACAGATATGCGCCGTCAGATCTCAGGCGAAATCTCGTCAGCCGTTAGATCTATAAAAGTTGCACGGGGTTTAAGCCCTAGCATGCACAGGAGGAGTCATCGGGAAAATGTGAGTCATCGGAGTTTTGGGAAGTCAGAGAATCGAGACCTTTTCGTTCTTGAAATCCCGAGAACGGATCCTAGCCGTTGATCTCGGTAGGACACTTGTCAGCGTTTTGGGAGGCATCAGGATTTTACCATCGCGGATTTCAGGAGTGTAGAACCCTTGTGTTTAGAAATCGCGATTCACGATTTTTCGATAGAATCACAGCCGTCCAAACAACAAGGACACGTGGCTGAAGATCCCGAGGTATCAGAGATCGGGAGATCGGGGTTCTCAAAGACAAGGAAACTCCGTCACTTGGAGTCGCGATCGACGATATCTCAATAGTGACGTAAGCAGAGTATGGACCACCAGGGTTAAAGTGGTGGACAGGTGTCACACCATACCGAACGATCGCAGATCAGGGTTTGGGAAAAGACAAGCACCAGAACTCAAAGGTTTTGGTTTCGTGAATTCGCGAACTCCGATACACCGAGGGAGGACAGGTGTCCGTCATTCGAGAAGGGTCAGGAAGTACGTAGAGAAAATCTGACACAATCACAACCGTCCATCTGTGGGACAGGTGGCAGCCATCGAGAACCATTGGCGTTTTGGCCCCATCGGGAAATCGGGGTTTCCGAGGATAAGAGATCGGGAAATATCGGTTGAAAATCCTGACGATATCTGAGTCGTCCATCACACGGGATAGGTGTCAGGGATTGGGCGAAATTCGCAGATCGGGATATCGGAGTTTTCGAGGGTAAAGAAATGGCGCAACAGGAAATCGCGATCCGCGATTTCCCGATGAGACCCGAGTTGTTCATCTCGTGGACGCGTGTCATGGGATCCCGAGGAGTCGGGGTTCAGCATATCAGAGTTTCCAGAGTTGTGAAACGCATACCTAATGAAATCGTGCTTCGTGATTTCCCGACATGGTCGGAGCCATTCGATTGGAGGGACGCGTGTCGGTGGATCTGAAAGCGTCGGGATTTCGGGGTTTTTGCATACATTGGAATTGTTGTGTTGGAAATCATGATTTCGTGATACCCGATAGAGCCCACACGTACCATCGGGAATCGGGATATCAGAGGTCCCAAGAGAGAGAGTTTTATACTTTGCAGAATCGCGAAACGTGATTTCCCGATGAGACAAGGGACAAGGGGATCCACAGTGGGGTCAACATAGGAGAGGTGGTAGATTGCATCGCGTATCGGGATATTGTGAGTTTCGTGGACAAGGAGTCCATGCGCTATGAAATCATGAACCCCGAAAACCCGATGTAATTAACATAACTCTTAACCCTCATTAAATGAACTAATTAAGGAATGTTTAATTAAGGATTAATCGTATCGGGGATCGCGGATCCCGTGGACGGAGGTACCAGAGTGTTGAAAACGCCGAAATTCCGAAGGGAATAGTACTATGGTCATATAGGCAAAGGACATATGGATCTCGGTACAACTAAAAGGGCTAATACACAAGGAAGAGGTGTATCGGGTATCGGCATATCGGGAATCCTGAGGACTTGCGCGCGTTGATGCCACAAACACCGAAATCCCGATAAGGTGACTAAGACCACAGTCTTGTGAGCACAGTCATTTAAACCAAGGTGTAGCCAGTGGGGGCTAGCCCATAGAAATTGAGCCATCGTGAATCGGGGATTGGAGAGGTAAGGGGATCGTGACAGCGAAAAGTATGAATCTCCGAAATCCGATATAGGGTCGGGGATAAGTCACAGTAGGTGCAGAGGCCGTGGAGCCTATGCGTGCCCGAATCCTTGGGTGCTCATTTGGTCATTTTATTTTATTTGTAAAGTGTTAGAAACATTATAAAATAGATTAAATTATTTAGCATAAATAAATTATATATATATAGGAATGAGTTAGTATAAAGTTAAAATGGATTAAGTTAATGTAAATAATAATTTTAATTCAACTATGTTATTAAAGTGTAAGGTTAGCCTACCTTAAATTTTGAGGTTGACCAAGCTTAGATGCTTAATCCTAACCCAAAACTGAGCCAATTCCCCTGATGGAGTAACGTCTGTTTATAGACAAGTAAAGAAAACTTACGCCTAACCATGTTCTAAGTTTGAGTAGCACCAATTTGAAACGTCCTGGAACTCACCCTGATAACTTTGGGTGATGCAGGTTAAGTCATACTAAATGGATAGGACTTAAAGGGGTCGTGGTAGGGGAGTGTCGTCACGAGCGCCATCAACCCCACCACCACCAATGCCACCAGCACCACCACCACCATCGCCCGAACTAGCTCTCATACTACGCTCTTTAGAAGCTATTAATGAGACTCTAAAGGGGTGCCAACCAACAGGGAATGAAGGGGAACACCCACCATCTGGAACGGGTAATCCAGAAACATCAAGAAGTTCAGGGGGAGGACTTCCACCTGAAGACATCACACGAGAATTGTAGAAAATCAAACTTCCGGAGTTTGTCGAGGGTCGCGCCAGCGAACGCGTGGAAGCATGGATGGAAGGCATGACCAGGTGTTTTGCCTTAAGGGACTATGTGTCCAATTCAAAGGCAAAGATTGCAATTTTCCAGTTAAGAGATAGTGCTTTGAACTAGTGGGGAAACTTAGAAAGACAACTGCACCTTACCCCAGACACGGTGTCTTGGGAACTCTTCGAGGAAAGGTTCCGAAGGAAGTATCTACCAGCATACTACGAGGAACAACAAGTA
>JZKD02S1628152.1:485415-503410 GCA_000966675.3 Picea glauca | reverse complement strand
CCTTTTACCCCACTTAAATGTTCAAGTACAAGATGATTCAAAATGAAAATGTCTCCTTGGTATATATAAGAGACTAGGAGGTATAATTACAAATAATGGCTTAAAGCCGACATAAATAAAATAAAATTACTAATATAAATTACAAATAATGGCCTAAAGCCGACATAAATAAAATAGCATTACTAATCTAATATGCCCCAATTAAGGGGTAATGATCCAATATTAGGGCTTAACATTTTTCCAGTTTTTCATTTTTTTGTTACAGTCCTAATTTTGAGGGAGCTGTTTTGACGAGTTGGAAGCGAATTTGGAAAAAAAAAAAGAGGATTTTGTCTGTAACATGCTCATATAAAATAATGTCCTTCATGTTTTTCCCAAGTTTCAACATTGAAGAGAAACATATGTCTGAGTGGACCTCTTTTTTGCATAAATTTGGCCTGTCTTTCATGGCGGACAGTTCTAGATTTTTGGGGATTTGTTTCTATTTTTGGTCGAGGTGGTTGAATATGACTTCCTAAACTTGATGGGGGATCTCTCCTATTTATTGATGTGATTTTAATTTAAAATGGTTGTTGATTCTGGCACCTAGGAAGGCTATTCTCTGTAGTATTTTTCTGATTCACCAGGAATACAAAGGGACTTTTTCATAGGATTCCTGTATGTCAACGATTGGTGAAGTTTTCTCTCTTCATTGAATGTGATTCTACTCACTCTTCATTATGTTTCTCTCTTTCTAATTTTCAAAAGGAGATTTAACACATAATTTATCTTTGATACTCTGTGCAATTCTTTTGAAAATATAAATGTTTTCCTCTGATACTACAATAAAGAAATTCTTGAATGCTTTTTTGTTGTAGTTGATTATCTCGTATGTTCCTTCTCTACATCATTTTATTTCTAAAGGATCCAATGCATGCATTGCCTTTCCCTTTGAAAATACCTTATAGACCTGTGTTTAATTTCAAATTTAACACAGACCCCATAGCCCAATGGTCCTCTTTTGTTGTCTCAACCAGAAAACTCCAAGAATATATCTTATTCTGCATAGCTAGCCTAATATATTATTCCAAACCAATCTAAATTTGACAGAGAGATCCCTCTATGAGTCATCGGGGGATAGATCCTTGACTTGAAGAGGTTTTGATGTTGCCTCTATGACTGCCTCCACAACCTTGGGCAAATTACAAAGTGCTAATAGAATGGCGACTCCACTGGGGAAAGTTCCAGATCTGATCATTGATAGTGGACAGTGAGCAGACACAGGAAGGATGAGATCATTCACCTAGCGACTCCAATAAACTCCACATAATGTCGACTCAAAGGCTCCACTAGAGGAAGAACCTGAAGCATGAACAAGCAGCCTAGAAAGACCAGGTACTCAAGCTCAAATTGTATTCCTGATATTATTGGTTTCATCTGCAATTACTTTCCCTCGTATCATTATCCTGGTCCAGAGTATATTGTTGAAATTTAGGATGATCATTTTCAACATGAAGAACCTCAAAGGATTGAGCCCATTCCCATAGCTCTTGTACATACTCATACACCTATAGAAATCCTTGACAGACATAAGCCTCCTTCTTTATTCTCCACATCTATCAAGGTCTCTAACAGATATGTAAAAATTCCAGATTCACAGGTTAAAATTCCATCTTGTTATAATCCCCTTGCTTTATATTTTATACCTATGAAAATCCCTGACAAATACAATCCCCTAGATCTGCCTCCTATTCTCCATGACCTCCCTATCAATTACATCAAAAACATTCCCAGGTTTGATGGGGAAAATGTGAATATGACTGCCGAAAAACACATTCAAAATCTTGAGGATTTTCTTGATTTATTTGAGGTGGAAGAAGACGATGTTTTTATCAGGATATTTGCCCTATCATTGCTAGTAAAAGTTAAAGATTGGTTTAAGAACCTTCCAGTTGCAAGCATCAGAAATTTTCCTCAATTTGTGCAATTTTTCCTAGACCGATGGGCGATCATGAGAAATGTATTTTTCATCCTAGAAGAGTATGACCATTTGAAAATATAGCCAGAGGTAAAAATACAACAGTTTTTAGCAAGGTTCAATAAGGTATATCATGCAATGCATGTTGATATAAGGCCACCCCCAAGATCATCTCACTTGTATTTCACAAATGCCTTCGATCCTGAGATGGCATTCCAATTAAGAGAATGGAACACTGCAACCCTTAAAGAAATGCAAAAGATTGCAGTTGACGTAGAAGCTAATTTTATTCACAAAAGGTCCAAGCTAAGAGTAGAGAAAAAGGCAAAAACTGAAAAGAAGTGGATGACACCTTCATAAGTAAAGCTAGATGTCATGTCCAACACTGTAAAAGAGATGATGAAAAAAGTTAGTAACAGAGGGAAAATTGTTGTTCAAGGACCTGATGTCCCATTAATGCCAGGAAGGGAAAAGATCAATGTCCCCAAACACCTTGCAGCCCATCCTTAGTATTTTGATCCACCCAATGATTATTTCATGTATTCAATTCACAATACATTCGAAGATGAAGTTCAAAATTAGAAGATAGAGGAGGATTCTCTTGATATGATATGCATGTTCAATGGAATTTCATCCATGAATGATTCACCCAAGCTTGATTTGTACAATGATGATTATACCAAATTGGATTTTTCAAATAAATCAACCACATATGATTGGGAGGAATAAGATCATTTTCAATCCTAGTAGGACAATCAATATACACATGGAAATTATGACAGCAATGATCAAAGTGAAAAAAATCTCAAAGTAAGTGGAAACACTCTTCCCTTATGTTTCTCATCTTTTCAATTTCTGAAAAGAGGCTCTAGGCAAGTTGTAAATAGCAAAGACAAAAAAAAATCTGGTGAGTCAGTAGAGGATGCCATTGATGACATGGGATCTATTTTAGACCCAATATAACAGTCACTAATTTCCCTTTATTTTCAAAGTCCAGATGTAAGTCCAGAACATGTCATGTGAATCAATGAAGCAATCTTGTAAATCCTTTCAAGATCCCATAACAACAATTTTAGATGATTATGTGGTTGAGTTTGATGATGACTTCTCAGAGAAACCAACTCTATATTCATGGGAAAGAGAAGTCCAATTAACACAAAGCCAAGATGATAATCAAACTCTGCATACTAATCAAGATTGCAAGGAGGAAAGTGCAGAAAATTTTCAAGAAAATGAAAACTGCCTACCCCTGTGTTTTGCCTCACTCCTGAGGGAAAATTTCAACCAGGTTGTAAATATAAAGGATGAGGAATTCTCTAATGCACCAAGTGAGGAGAACATGGATGATATAGAAGCTATTGCATATTCCGAAGTGTATCCCTTGAGTCTTTGTGCAGGACAAAACTTGAATGAAAACACAAAGCCTGAGACAGGTAATGAGATGATCCATTTTGATTCCATGCCCTTATGTTTCAGTTATTTTCATACTTTGAAAGGGAATCTTGGTCAGATTCTGGTTGAGGATCATAGGGTAAGCCATGAAATGCCAGCAAAAAAAATTCCACAGTCATCTAAAATATTTTATGACCCTATAGCTAATATGTTGGATAGATTGTGTTTTCAAAGTCAGTTTTCATTTACCCCCAACGATTTCAAAAATTGTTATGATATGGATATGATCAGACAATTAGCTATAGGGGTCTGTTCAATAGAAGTATCATTTCAAAACCCATAAGAAAATTTGCAGCCATGTCAGGAAGTGCATGAAGATGCAAATAGCACAACTATAACATCAAATCATGAAGTTGAGTTGGTTAAGTTTGAATATCAAGGAATAGGTTAGTTATACCTTGATCCTATAGTCACCTATATGGAGAAATGTTTCACTAGAGGGCCCCAATATATCTCTGGCATTACTTTGGTTCTTCAAGATTATTGAGGTCTCTGTCGTAAAGATCAATCATGTTTTCAGCAGTGGCCACTACACTTTGTAGTTTTGAATATATGGATAAAAGGTCAAGTTACCTTTTTGACGGTGCTAATAGGCAGTCAATCAGTCCACTGGTCTCAGCAACTACTTGATTGGATTCATTGGCATTTTTGTATTATTTGATTTAGAATTATTTTTAGCAGTATAGGGTAGGTAGGAGAATGTGAATAACCTAAGCATTCTGAGAATCTCTTTTTTAGAAGGGTTTATTTTTATTTGGTTTTAGTTGAAAGATCAAAATAGGTATTGGTTGAAAAATAATTTTGGGATCAACCCAATGAATAAAGCATCGGCCTGCGTGTTCCGATTTCAGTGGTTCTTGAAACCTCCTGAAAGAGTTTCCATCCCTAGGTGGAGCCTATGTTGGGGTCCTATAATTATAGGTAACTCGATTCTTCGACTATTGATTTGGAATTTCCCCCGTGATGAAGACTTCTTGCTCAGTTGACCCCTTTTTCCCTTCCATCCGTTTCGCCCGATCCTTCATCACCCTACTGCATCCTTCATCCACCTCTGCACCCTCACTCCCTTGCCCATTTGTCCCATTGACCACAACTCGCCTTCCACTTGTCCCTGCATGAATAAACAAACTTAGGATAATAAACAAATAATATTAAGGGTTAGTGACATTTTCTAATGCTTGTTAGCCTAATAAAGTTGTTTTAATAGGATAATTTAAAACAAAATAATGATTAGATTAATTATTAACTAACTATTAATTAATTATTAAATTAGTCTGATTAAGTTAGTTTCTTAGGTTAGTAATTAGGCTAGTGTGTGATTAATTTCAATTAATTAAAAAAAACAAATTAAAAAACAATATAAAAATACATATATTAAACAAAACTTAAAACAAAAATTATAAAACATATAATAATTAATTAAAAAAAAAATTAAATAAAAAGCATATAATAAAACATAAAATACGTAAAACAAAACAAAAACATGTAATAAAACACGTAAACAAAATCAAAATAAACAATATTAAAAAACAAAAAACAAAAATCGAAAAATCAATACTATCCTAAGTTCCCTACCCACTCCCCCATGCATATCGGATCCCCTCCCCCTCACGTCCCATCAGCTCAGGGGGGGTCTGATATGAGTTGTTTCATGAAACCACTCTCGGAAAATTGTCAGCTCCACAATCAAGAAGAAACCCCCCCCCCGAAAACCACTTACCACCTTGGGGGGTTCCGAAATACCACATGTCCCCAACAAAAACCACTTTCACAACATTTTTGACCAGTCTTTTTCTAAAGGCATTTATGGGAAAAAGGAGATGAATTTTAAAAAACCAAAAGATATTTTTGTTCATCATGGGAGGAAGAACAAAAAACTCTCTCAGATGTTTCAAAGGTGCCATGAGCAGGAAGAATCGAAGCCATCTTCAAGCCCCCTTTTTCCATTTTTCCATTTTTTTGTTACAGTCCTGATTTTGTGGGAGTTGTTTCGGCGAGATGGAGGTGAATTTGGAAAACAAAAAAGAGGTTTTTGTCTGTAACATGCTCATATAAAATAACCTCCTTCACGTTTTCCCCAAGTGTCATCATTGCATAGAAACAGATGTCTGAGTGGACCCCTTTGTTTCATAAATTCGTCCCATCTTTCATGGCAGACAGTTCCATATTTTTGGGGATTTGTTGCTATTTTTGGCCGAGGTGGTTGAATCCAAATTCCTAAACTTGAGGGGGGATCTCTCCTATTTATTTATGTGATTTTAATATAAAATGGTTGTTGATTCTAGCATCCAGGAAGACTATTCTCTGTAGTATTTTTCTGATTCACCAGGAATACAAAGGGACTTTTTCACAGGATTTCTGTATGTCGACGATTGGTGAAGTTTTATTTCTTCATTGAATGTGATTCTACTGAATATTTGTTATGTTTCTCTCTTTATAATTTTCAAAAGGATATTTAATGCATAATTTATCTCTGATACTTTGTGCAGTGCTTTTGAAAATCTAAATGTTTTCCTCTGATACAACAATAAAGAAATTCTTGAATGTTTTTTTGTTGTAGTTGATTATCTCGTCTGTTCCTTCTCTACATCATTTTATTTCTAAAGGATCCAACTTCTGCATTACCTTTCCCTATTAAAATACCTTATAGACCTTTGTTTAATATCAAACTTAACACAGACCCCATAGCCCAATGGTCTTCTTTTGTTGTCTTAACGAGAAAAATCCAAGAATATATCATATTCCGCATAGCTAGCCTAATATATTATTCCAAACCAAGATAAATCAGATAGAGAGATCCCTCTCTGAGTCTTGGAGGTCTAGATCCCTGACTCGAAGTGGTTTTGATGTTTCCTTTGTGACTTCCACAGCCTTGGGAAAATTACAGAGTGCTAACAAAACCAACGTTTTTGTGCATTCAAACATTTCAAAAATTAAATCAACAATAAACTATAGAACCAATGAAGTCATGATACCCATAATACACAAAGATTTCGATAATGTATTAATCAATAAGTTCATAAGAATTGATTTTTAACCATATATGGGTGCCTTCAAAATGATATTTCTAAGGTAAAAGATATGAAACCAAGCCCAAGTTTTATATTTAAATTCATTCTTACAGTCATGAATTTAAAACAAGACAAACAGAAATGCAAACAAAAAATCAATAAGGTAAGATTAACCCAATCATTGCTTTGAAACTTAGAAACATAATCATTTACAAATGAAAGGTGATGTCTTCTATAGAAAGATATAATCTCTTTGTGAGAACTTTGAGTGTGATAAGAATCGAAAATAATTGGTGGCTGCCAACAAGTTGTTGAATTTGTTGTTTATCATTTGCTCTGATCTGCTAAAAGTCTCGACTCATTCTGTTCTAGAGAGTCTGCTTAGTTGTGTGTATTTTATTTTGAAGTTGTTCTACCAAAAATCACTTATGTTGCAGTTGTTCAGCCAAATTTTCCACAGACCATTGATTAGCAGTGGAAAATGTGCCCAACGATCCTGCAACTTCCTTTGTGAATTCTGTATCATCTTAGTTCTATCCATCGTACACCATTCTTTTCCTTTTGACTATCACTCCATATTTCTGATGTGTTTCTCATTTGAAAATGGCCCTTCGTTTCTTGTTGAAGAAGAAGTCTGAAGGGGGAATCTCTTCGGGCAAGAATGGGGTAAGATCACCTACATAAATGACCTCGGAAACAGGATTCTTGAAACGTGACTGCAACGGTGTTAATGAAGTAATATGGGTATGTATCTCTATGGACAGTTGTTTCTTAGTGGTATGGGAAATAGATATGGTTGGTGTCGAAGGATATGTATCCTTCCCTTGATTTAGGAAGGCTTTGAACTAAGACGTTGCCTGAGGGCCTACTGGAATTGATAATGGAACTTTCAATTCTTGAGTCAAAACTTTGGAACCCTTTAGGGTTTCCTTAGTAACCTGTTTACCAGAGTTCCCTGATTCAAAACCTGAAGGTTTAGATTCCTTTGTAGGTGAAGTGGCTACCGATTATCCCTGTAGTACTTTTGGAAAATTGTTTCGTCTGTGTCTTTGAAAATTGAGGAAACCAGCCTATTGATATGGGGACATGGTTTGGACTCTATTCAATACTTCCTCATAAGACCTGGCTCCCTAGAATATTTCATCATGTGGGGAGTGCTCATGCACATATCTCTTCAGGTTGTATTGGACCAGGCGGTTTTCCACGATTTTGTGTGGTTCGTGCCTTTTAAATTCAATGTCAACCAACTTAACATCCTCCAAAGATACAACCTCCACTTTGGAATGACCGAAGTCTAAAATTGAAAACATACCAACCTGGAGAGGGAAGGTAGGCCATACGTTTTTATGGGAATATTTCAACTCCTTGTTGATTCCCCCTGTTACTGTTTGATAAGATACTTCTCGGCATACTAGCCAGTTTGGTAAAAATCTCAGAAGAGCATGGGGAGGGACCGAGCATCCAAAAATCCTAATGTAGAAGAAGTTTTCTTTGATGAAATAATTTGCTATCTTTCCCATATTTCCCATGATTCTGTTTGAAATTCGAGGGGGTGGAAAACCATATAAATCTATATGAACATGAACCACTACATGGTGGAAGATTTTGTAGAATAAATCTTTGGCATTGTCTTCCCACAACTTGGAGTGATAGATGTGAATAAGTTCAGCGTTGGTCGGGGTCCAACTCCAGTTCATCAGTGGGAAAGGGGTTATAAAGAAAATAGTATCAATGATATATGTGGACATATATAAAGGGGAGGGATGCCCCTTTGAATTCGCCAATTTGTATTCCATAATTTCTTTAGCCAAGTTGTCTGATAAAATTTTGGCCCAATTAAAAGAGAAACTCTCGGCCGCCTCATGCATTATTGACACCCATGACATCGAGAAATGAGTAGGAATATTCTTCCTGAATATTATACAGAGCATCATAGCTACATAAATCATGTGAGTATCCAATGATGTTGTGGCATACATGCCATGAGAATTGGCCCTTAACTTCTCTGGGTGCCCCCAGCAGGACTTGATTATATCAGGATAAATTTTTCCATATTGTATGCATTCTTGTTGCTCAAACTCCAACATGAATGCAGCATTGTAATTATATTTAGGATCAAGAGATAGATGATACATTACTTGGATGTGTTCTGGTCGAAAAGACCCAACAACAAACTTTTGATAGTTGTAGATTCTCCTGGTTTGGACGTCGATGTTTTCCAGGGCCCAACTTATCATGTCATTATACGACATAAGTATTGGTTTCGCAACTATCTTGTGAAGCTCAAAATGGGCTATATATCTTATTTTAGCCTCATGAGTATAGTCCACTTCATCACCAGAATATTCTGGGCAATTTATAACCTCATGTTACAGAATCGTGAACACATGTGTCCAAGATTTAACTGAGTCTATAGCTCGTGGCATAGTTTCTGACATAACGTCCGCATTTATATTTGAACCTTCACTAGCCGCACTAATATTCTTCATCATCTTCCATGGTGCCATGAGATCGAAATTGGTATGAGGATATCTGTTGTAGAAGAATTCTGTCACCTTCTTAATCGGATAAAACTTACTACTTTGCAGAAGATGAAAATGAAATTCAAAATCAAGCATTTTTATTCACATCATCTGCATTGATTCGAGTATACCTTTACTGACGTAAAATCTATTATCCTTAATGGGAAAGTATACCTGGAAATCTACAATATATGTTAAAAATCATTACCGTTGATTTGTGATAAATGCCATTAGTATTCAACTGTTTGTGTTCAGGAGTTTTAGATGAAACAAAGTTGAAATTTCCCCAATCGTGAATATGTGAAAGGTTAATTACAAGATAATCTCTTTTAAAATATTAATTAATTAATAATGTTTAACTTCAAGTGCCTCGGATATAAATACTTCGAGAGTTTTAAATGTTGCTCGAGAAGAAATTCCTGAAACCCAAAATTACGAAAAGATAAATTATCTAGTAATCGCTTTTAAGTTTTAATTAATCATATTAAGTTTAAGTGCTTTGAAAATTTGGATTTCGGAGATTTTAGGATATGATGGAAGGTAAGCGTCAGAACTCCAAAGTGCGAAGTCATTAATTATCGTTTGACCAATATTAACTTAACTAATTTAAATTTAATACTTCATCATTTTAGTGCTTTGTGGATTTGCGAATTAGCTCTTTTTTATATTTCTGAATGGTCGTCTCCCATAGTGACGTGTCGAAGATGACATCATTATGGATGACATGTCAAGGGTAGGGGGTGCCACATGTTAACCCAAGGAATACTCAAAGATACACGTGTACTATGACTCATGTCTTTTAAAGGTTTATGAAAAGTGAGGAATGGACAATTTCGGGTTTCAAGTCCTTTATCATTAATACTTCTCAAAACGCATGAAGCGCGAATCCCTGGAGTGACTTTTAGGGATTTGACTCTTTAATAATCAGGAATCTCCAAAAATCTAGGTAAAACAAGATGGTTTGATCAAACGGGGAAGCTTCATCAATGACGGATATCATGTGCTCCTTATTACCAATAAACCAACAATGAATTTGTTTTGAATTTCAAAAGTCAATTTCTGAGTTACAACTTTGGGAAAGATTATATTTTCATGAAGAGGAGAATGTAAAGCTCAAATTTTAGGATTATATATGTTCCAATGTAGGCTCCATTTGGGGATCGTGTCTCCCTGTGGTGCATGGAAGAATAGTAGACCAAGTGCCTTTATTGGGTAAATGGAGTCATTATTTCATTTCTGGGAAACACCTTTGGGAAAAAATCATACAGAGAAAAATCGAACTTCAACCGAATCTTAGAAAACCTTCAAAACACAATTAATTATTGATATCAAGCTAGGCTATTAATATTTTCCTTTTCCTAAAAATGAGTTTGGATTTTCTTAAGATAATCAAAACTTTAACTAGAATATCAGACTTTGGTCGATTTCGTTTGCATCAGGCTAATTAATTTTAACAATTTATTTAGGGAATCCCTTGTCTATTTAGAATGTAAATATTAATGGAAAGATAACTAGATACCATAGTATGTTTATACGTGTATGATAACCTTACAGATATGATATATATTGATTCACTTCCAACGAGCATGTTCAATACCCCGATGAAGTTATCTACATCTCCCATTGAATTTTCTTTCACCACTTTAATTAGCACTTTTGCATTTTATTGAGATGAGGGAAATCATTAGTTGAATTTCCTTTCATCATCTATTTTGGAAAAAATGGGGGAAATCGAATTACAAATTTCCTTTCACCATTTGTCTTGAACTAGATGGGGGCAATCATTTTATGAATTTCCTTTCATCATCTGTCTTACATTTTTTATAATTTTGAAGTGAGGGAAATCAATTTGTATGTATCATACAAGGGATGATATCTTCTTCAAATTTGACACTGAGGGTATGTCAATTTTTTTTTATTGTACTCTGAACTAAATCTCTCCTGATCTTCAATACATCTTTTCTTATAGGGAATATTTTATGGGGAATTTTTATTTTCCAGGGATTGGCCTTGAGCGAACTAATGAGTTAAAATATGTTAGAAGAGATAAAGTTATCAAGATTAGCCTAGACATACTTTATTTCTGTTAAAATAAGAGGAACATACATATTTTCTCCTAATCTTGTTTTGAAGATATGTTTTTAAGTTTTCAGAGTCAAGGTGAAATTCTTTCTTTCTAAGAAGACTTAAGGAGAGGTAGTGAAAATCATAATAGAATAAAAGCTCAAAGATAGAAAAAATGAAAGAGAACGAGAACTAAGAGGGTCTGACGCAAAAGAATCCCATTTCCACACAAGTTCACTTCTTGATTATCAAACTTCTTTTTTTTAAGCCCTTTTTTATTCTTATTTTATTTTCTTTTTATTTCATTTTTGTTTTATTTTCATTTGATTCGGATAAGGCTTCAGAATTAATCTATAGATTTATACTTTTCTGATCTTTGATCAGGTGACTATATTTACATGAGTAGAACCGTGTTTATATTCGATAATATTTCTTTAGAATTTTATCTTGAACAATAAGTATAGAAGTTCATACCTTGGATTTTATTTGTATTTTCGCTCAAACAAATTATTAATTCATCACTTGTTTTAAGAGAAACAAAATGTTTTCAAAATTGTTTTAAGAGAAAACAAATGTTTTCAAAACTGAATGTTGGATTTTGATACCTCCTCATTTCTCATCTGATAGTAAGTATTCTGCACGGGACCAAGATCGGAAAATTCAGATAATTCTGTAGAATAGAAATGATATGTCGTACAAATATTTTATATTTTTCTTTTATGATATCAGATAAGGCTTGTTTTATTTCCAATGAAAAAAATAAATTTAGATGATTTACGAAAGAAAATGAAATTACAAATTGAAACATGAAACCAAAAATGGTATATACAATGGTAATGTAAGACATGATTATTTCATAAAATGTTTTAGATAATGATCGTTGATAGGGGCGTCAAAAGTTTTTCCGTCAAAATTTTCCAGTAGGAAGGAATTGTTTCCCTCTATAGCTGCAATCCTGAATGGTCCAAACCAGAGATCATCGAACTTGCCATGTTCTCCCACATCTTCTTTTCTAGCATCCCATTTTTAAAATATATCATCGAGAAGAAACTCCCTGTCTTTATCTTTTTTATCGAAAAGGGATTTCATATTATCTTGATACTTATGAAGTTTGTCATCTATTTCGTCCCTATTTTGTTGGACTACAATTATTTAATTTATCCTTTTGGTAATGTCGTTAGGCTCTTCATTCACATATTTCCATAGCTTCATCATAGGAAGCACGAGATTGATTGGGAGGATGATGTCAGTTCCATAAACCATTTGACAAGGGGACATGCCTATTGATTTCTTGGTGTCGATTCAATTCACCCATAAGACATATTTCAAATGAACGTGCCAAGCCTTCTTATTTTTTGTTAACACCTTTTTTATTATATTCATCAAGCTCTTGTTGGATGATTCATCCAACCCATTCCCCTAAGGATAATAGGTTGTAGAATGTCCTAACACAATGTTATATTTTTGGAAAAAACTTACCATTTCCATAGATTTGAAAGCTTGGGCGTTGTGAGTGACTATTTTTCTAGGGAAACTGAATCTTTATAGGATTTTATCTTCCAATATGTTTATCACTACTGAATCAATATCATTATGAGTGGGAATGGATTCGACCCATTTCATGAAATAATCGGTAGCAGTTAAAATCCATTTATGTTGGGTGCTTCACTATGGGTGGATTTATCCGATGAAGTCCAGGCCCCACTGTTGAAAAGGATATTCTTCTTTGACTGGGATTAAAGGTAATGCAGAGAGATTTTTCTTACAAGAGAACAATTGGCAAGAGTTACAGGCTCTGACCTTAGCATTCACATCAGTAAATAACTTTGGCTAATAATATTCAACTCTTAAAATATTGTAGGTCGTTTCCCTCCAAACATGATGTCCTCCACACACTCCTTCGTGAAATTCATTTATGACATTCTCTATTTTAGGTTCTGTTAAACAACATAACAAGAAACCTAGAGGATCCTTCCAGTACAGTCAGCCTTCAATAATACAATATTTAACTGCGTGTAGCTTCAACTTTCTCTCTTTTTGTGGAGTCATATCGCTCAAGAACTGAAGGGTAAGGATATATGAAACAATATCATGATACCAAAAAGAGGAATAAAACTTATATTCAATCTAGAATATAGGGGTTTGATCATCAAGTTCCTCTATATATGGGATATGTCCATGCAATTCCAGGTGGTTTATCCCGAGTGCCCTGAAATTTGATTATGTTCACAATTTTTCCAAGCCCTGACCTTTGACTAGGTTAGTCGATTTTACTTCTAGATCGAACTCCTGAATTTTAGCTAACCACCGACCTCTTTTACCATCACTGTCTGGTTTTACTAAGATATCTTTGACAATGCTTGTTGGCACATAAGCGATTATTTTGGAATGCAGTACATATGTCCTGAAAGATTTGAGAGATTTCACCATTGTGTAAGCTTTTTTTTCCATTATATCATATTCTAATTCGGTGTCTCTGAGAATTTTACTAAAAAAGGCTATCGGATGCACAAAAACTTCTTCGTTCTTTTGTATAAGTACCGCTATGATTGTATGTTCATATGAGAAATAAAAGATCAATAATTCCTTAGTATAGTCTGGACTACCTAACATTGGTGCTTCGCTTATAGATTTCTTAACCCACTCGAATGATGATTTAGATTTGGCGGTCCATTTCTGATGTCACGACACTCACTCCACCTACCCCGCAGGGTCTATACGCCCGACCTCCTGGTCAAAAGGATCATTCAAATTCCCAAATGCGTGAGACGAAGAGGCTCCTTCGATTCCCACTGTGGAATCTCTGATTAAAACTTGATCCAAAAGTCCTTATTTTCCCCACGGTCTTTTGCATTCGACCGCTGCCCTTTCCTTAACAAGGAAAAAATGTACTTTCGAGATTCGGGATTTCTTGTTTCATGATGTAACGAGTTCCCTGTCCTCTTGAATCCATGATCTTCGATGCACTCTTTTTTGGCCTTATCCCCTCCTGGCTATGCCCCCTAGTCCATATGACTAGTCCTCGTAAGACCGGAGTCTTATCTCCTTTCGGGGTTTTGTCTTTTCAATGCCGAGATGCAATTGCCCTCGGTACTTCCGATCTCTTGAATCCCAATTCTCTGCTATGCTGACAGATGGCCCCACAATGGAGCTTTCCTCCTTGTCGAGGTTTCGGACTTCGCGATTCCGAATTGCAAGGACTTCTTTCCCACGGGATTCCTGATTTCTCGATTCTCGTAATGCCAATGGACGAATTTCCTTTCGGGAAATTACCCGAATGCTCCAATTGTTTCCACGCATCCTCCTCAATATGGATGGTTCTGATCGTTTCTCGCAATTTCACGACTTCTGGTGCTCCGAAATTCTTGTCCTCAGGATTCCTGAAACGCTAAACCCCAATCCTTCAGTTTGAATTTTCTATCGGGACTTTCCTCGATAATATGGATCTTAACCACGCATCCCGACTGATGGACAACCTTGATCCAATCTCACAATTTCGGGACTTTTGCTAACCCAATGACAGAAATCCTTTGTCAACTCAAAACCCTGGTAGCCGATGTAACGACGGGTCCCCGATTTTCGCCATGTATCCCCTCAAACAGACGGTCCAGATCGTTCCCGGGACTTTTCACATAGAAACTCCCGATCTCATGTCATCATGACTCCCGATTTCACGAATGCCAATATCCCTATGGCTATGCCTCTTGTCGGGACTTTCAACCTCCTGTTCACGAAGGTAAACCTCGTGCAACTCTTGTCAGATCCGATGAATGACGAGTAATTTACTCAAGATCTGACAGTCTAGATCCGTTCTTCTATGCGCTCCTTCATTGCACTACCTTCTGGATGTGAAAAATGACGGTCTAGATCTCCTTCTCCAGCCGATCTGACAGCTGCTATGCTCCCTCTTGAGCTTGCGCACTTTCTTCCTGCACTTGGAAAAATTCCAAGTTCCCAAATGCCTCGACCTTTGCCTTCTTTCCCCTCTGCGAACTCCTTTACTTTGAGTTCTCGTCTGCACCTATGAAAACGCTTGTCTCTCTTAAGATTTATAAACTCTGAATTCCTCCAAAGAGTTCTTCAACCTTTGCACTCCTTGGAGCCACGACTCTGTGCACCGAAATCACTGTCCCTCTTGAGCTTTACTCCTTTTGAATCCTTGAAGTATTCTTTGACTTCTGAGCCTCTATAGAGTCTTCACGCAGGCATAGTGCTACCTCTCCTGATCTTCTCAAATACTCAGACCCCTAAGGGATTTTCTCTTTCTTCCTTTCTCCTGCAAATGGAGAATGTAATGACCTCCTGGATATTTCTCTCTCAAGCAACCTCTTGCTGATCCGATCAGGGTGTTCAACAACCCTGTGAAGATACCTCAGTGGATTCTTCTTCAACTCACAGAACTCAAAGAGTTCTCTTCTCTCTGTGCCTGTCTGCACAATGTCTCAATTCCCACCTGGCAGAGTGTATTCTCCCAGAATGTCCAACAGTTATGTCTTCTGTGCACTCCTTGCACCTGCTCAATGCCCACCTGGCAGAGCTCTCAGAATCCTAAGTGATTCTGGTTTCTTTCTGAACTCACAACCGAGTTCTTCTCAATGCACCATGATGCATATGCTCAATGCCCACTAGGTAGAGATTCACAGAACTCCTCAGAGATTCTGTCTGCAACTCTATTTTCTCCCACAACCTTGCCTCCTGAGGTATTCAACAACCTCATAGGTCTTCCCCCTGAGTTGATGATTTCAGCTCTGTGCCCACCTGGCACGTCTTTGTCTGAATCCGGAGAGTTCATAAGTGCCTTAGTGCACTGGCATCCAGAGACCACAGTACTCTATCACGCCCTCCTGGAATGAAACCACAAAGAAACTCAAGCCTAAAAATCAAACACACTCCTGCAAATGAAAACCTACAACATATAGAGAACACTCATAGATATTCATTCAACACGGAATACATGCAGGAAAACTGCTTCTATTTATATTAAATGGCAAATGCCTGTGTTTACAAGGTGTTCTTGAGTATAGCCTGTAACAAGGTCTCGGCTCCTTCTCTTATGCTCTCTACTCGCAGATCCTCTCCTATCTCAACCACTAACTCTCTCCCCTACTAAAGAGATACAACAGATCTTTTTACATGAGGAGGCTCTTAGAGATCTTCCCTCCAACCTACATACCCTATTCAATTACATTGAATGGGTTGTCTAGTCCAGCATTGGATCTAGATCTCAGCCTTAAAAAACATTAAAGGCCTATCTACCTAATTCCTGAATAAAGACACATATCCATGGCTCAACAACCTAAACATTAATTACATTCAATTACAAAATTGAAGATGAGGGTTGCGCCTCTCTTCAGCCTTTGAATGCACGCACTTGACGTGGCTGGATGGATGGATGGATGACATGGAGAGATGCTCCTGCATCATACTCCTTAGCTGCAAAATCATGAGCTCCTTCTCATGAGCTTCCCATCTTAGTTGTTGAAATCCTCTTGGATCCCAAATCATTCTCTGGAGCTGTTCATCTGCTCCATCTTCCTGTTGTTGTTACTTCTTCTGTGTTGTTGCTGCTGCTTCCTTCCTTCTTCTCAGCCTCTCCTTGCTGATAGTTTCTGCTGACCGGATCATCATCCTTCTGATTTCCTCGATCGCTGCATCCAACTGCTCCAGTGGCTGGTCCTGTTTTTGCAGTCTCCCCAGCTGCAAAAATTTTCGGCAATTGGATAGATCATCATGATCTACCATGATTTCTTCTTCATCAACTTCCAACTTCACCTGCTGGATGTGCATGCTCTGCACTTTCACCCTTCTCTCCAGGGCTTCAATCTGCTCATACAGATCAACCAAACTAATGTTGTCTGTTTCTTCTTCTTCTTTTTCTGCAAACTCCCATGTTGTAGTCTTTTCAGTCTCCTGGCTGAAACTATCGAGCCATTCCTCTGAATGCTCGTCATTCTCTTCATCTTCTTCTGCTATTAGATTCAATGCTATAGCTTCCTCATATTCATGGCTGAATGCATTGAGACACTCCTTAGAATGCTCATTTTCCTTCTCTGCTTCTTGGGTAGTTTCAAATATCTTCTCCAATTTTTCTTCCCTGATAGTCACAGCTGATTGTTCTTCTATTGTTACTACTTCATCTACAACACAAACTTCCGCCTCCTCCTGGGAAAGTGGTAGGAATAACTGAATTCCCCCAATCATCAAAAGATTTCTCATATCTTCCTCCTTTGTCAGCTGCACCTGCTGATCCCAACTCAATTCTGAGTTCATGAGACCCTCAGATAGTCTCATCTGCCCCTCCCTGACCACCTGGTAGTATGGGATGTCTCTACTTCCCTCTTGGCAGTCCATGGAATCAACTAATTCCATCTTTGTTTCCTTGCCCACTTGGAAAACTGGAAACCTTTCGCTGCCCTCCTGGCAGTCTATCAGATCCCGCAACGACCTCATATCATTGCCCAGCTGACAATGTGAAATTCCTCGGCTGTCCTCCTGACAGTCTCTGAGATCCCGCTGTGATCTCAACTCATTTCCCACCTGGAAATCTAGAATTTCCTCTCTTCCCTCTTGGAAGTGCTTAAGATCTTCAGCTGATCTCATTTCACTGAGATCTCTCCCAGTCTCTGGTTCACATACCTGAACCATCTCCTCAGGTCCATTGAGGTTTTCATCATACCTCATCCATCATCTTAACAACCTACGTTGTCTTCTGACCATCAACTCCTTCACTGGCCATTTTACCTTCGACTTCTTCATGGGCCATTCATATACCCATCTCGGCTTGGATTTTTGTTGCATCCATTGTAGTGTACCAACTGCTCTGATACCAATTTGTAGTGTACCCTTCACTACCCAGGTTCACCCAACCTCTCGCTTTACCATTCATTACATGGATTTAAAAGAAACAAATTCATTTAACCAGAATTAAACACACTTAACAACTCAGAGTAAAATATATGGGTACGGCTATAATTAATCATTCCATAGAG
>JZKD02S1628152.1:465865-477978 GCA_000966675.3 Picea glauca | reverse complement strand
GCCCCCTAGGCTTAGCCCCTAGGCTCAACTCTCAGCCCCTTTCCCACCTTCCAAGCCCTAATTCCTTGCCCACTCTGTGGATGCTCAGTCCCCCTTCACTCATTCATCGTGGTCGTTCTGCACTGGCAGTGTTTATATTTTATTAATTGATCTGCATACATACAAGTACATCAGCAGGCTCCTGACCTTCAACACTTAGGCTCCCTGGCCTAACAAAACTCATAAGCCTACAACTTATACAAAACTTGGCTCACCAGCCTATAGAACATGTTTACAATTCATTTCATATATCATGATCTGTAACGGGGCTCGGCCTTGGGGACACTACATCCATAGTTCAAGCTTTTCTATGTATGCCCTTATTTCAATGATCTCTTTATCCATCTCTGCAATCTTTTTTGCTTTGCTCTTCCTCCCAGCATGCCTATGGCCTTCAGTAACCATGGTTTTGTCTCTATCTACTTTCCTAGCAAACTTGTTGCTGTCACTTTGCACTAAGAGTGTTTTCAGCTTCATCCTACAGTCCTCCTGACTTCTTATGGACTGTTTCCTACCTGCAAACAAATCCTTACAGAGTCTCCAGCGCTCTGTCTTCTTCCTTTTCCTCCCTGTTTCACCTGAAATATACAAGTGAATTTCCTTCTCTGATACCACTTGATGTGTATCAGAGTGCTCTTTACCTCTTATGCCTCCCTCGTCTGAAATATACAGACAAGAATCGGGCTTTGATACCACTTGATGTCGCTACGCTCACTCCACCTACCCCACAGGGTCTCTACGCCTGACCTCCCAGTCAAAAGGATCGTTCCAATTCCCAAATTCGTGAGACAAAGAGGGTCCTTCGATTCCCACTGTGGAATCTCTGATAAAAACCTGATCCACAGGTCCTTATTTTCCCCATGGTATTTTGCACTCGATCGCTGCCCTTTCCTTAACAAGGAAAAAATGTACTTTCAGGATTCAGGATTTCTTGTTTCCTGATGTAACGAGTTACCTGTCCTCTTGAATCCCCTATCTCCGATGTGCTCCTTTTTTTCCTTAGCCCCTCCTGGCTATGCCCCCTAGTCCATATGAATAGTCCTCGTAAGACCGCAGTCTTATCTCCTTTCGGGGTTTTGGCTTTTCAATGCCGAGATGCAATTGCCCTCGGGACTGCCAATCTCTCGAATCCTGATTCTCCGCTATGCTGACAGCTGGCCCCATGATGGAGCTTTCCTCCTTGTTGGGGTTTCGAACTTCATGATTCTGAATTGCAAGGACTTCTTGTCCACAGGATTCCTGATTTCCCGATTCCCGTAATGCCGATGGATGACTTTCCTTTCGAGAAATTTCCTGAATGCTCCGATTTTTGCCACGTGTCCTCCTCAAGATGGATGGTTCTGATCACTTCTCGCGATTTTGCGACTTCTAGTGCTCCGGAATTCTTGTCTTCAGGATTCGCGAAACGCCGAAACCTGATCCTTTGGTTTGATTTTTCTATTGGGACTTTCCCCGATAATATGGATCTTCGCCACGCGTCCTGACTAATGGAAAGCCCTGATCCAATCTCCCGATTTCGGGACTTTCGCTACCCCGATGACAGAAATCCTTTGTCAACTCAAAACCCCGGTAGCTGATGTACCGACGGGTCCCTGATTTCCACCACGTATCTCCTCAAACAGACGGTCTATATCATTCCCAGGAGTTTTCCCATAGAAAATCCCGATCTCATGTCATCGTGACTCCCGATTTTACGAATGTCGATATCCCGATGGCTACGCCTCTTGTTGGGACTTTCAACCTCCTATTCATGAAGGTAAACCTCGTGAAACTCTTGTCAGATCCGACAGATGACGGGTAATTTACTCAAGATTTGACGGTCTAGACTCGTTCTTCTATGCGCTCCTCCATTGCACTACCTTCTAGATGTGAAAACCGATGGTCCAGATCTCCTTTTCCATCCGATCTGACGACTGTTGTGCTCCCTCCTAAGCTTGCACACTTTCTTCCTACACTTGGAAAAATTTCAAGTTCCCAAAGGCCTTGACCTTTGCCTTCTTTCTCCTCTGTGAACTCCTTTACTTTGAGTTCTCTCCTTCGCGTATGAAAATGCTTGTCTCTCCTGAGCTTTATAAACTCTGAATTCCTCCAAATATTTCTTCAACCTCTACACTCCTTCCAACCATGACTCTATGAACCGAAAGAATTGTCCCTCCTGAGCTTTACTCCTTTCGAATCATTGAAGGATTCTTTGACTTATGTGCCTCTGTAGAGTCTTCATGTAGGCATAGTGCTACCTCTCCTGAGCTTCTCAAATACTCAGAGCCCTAAGGGATTTTCTCTTTCTTCCTTTCTCTTGCAAATGGAGAATGTAATTCCCTCCTGGCTATTTCTCTCTCAAGCAACCTCTTACTGAGCCGATTAGGGTTTTCAGCAACCCTGTGAAGATCCCTCAGTGGATTCTTCTTCAACTCACAGAACTCAAAGAGTTCTATTCTCTCTGTTCCTGTCGGCACAATGTCTCAATGCCCACCTGGAAGAGTGTCTTCTCCCAGAACATCCAACAGTTCTGTCTTCTGTGCACTCCTTGCACCTGCTCAACACCCACCTGGCCGAGCTCTCAAAATCCTCAGTGATTCTGGTTTCTTTCTGAACTCACAATCGAGTTCTTCTCAATGCACCATGGTGCATATGCTCAATGCGCACTTGGCAGAGCTTCACAAAACTCCTCAGAGATTCTGTCTGCAACTGTGTTTTCTCCCACAACCTTTCCTCCTGAGGTATTCAACAACCTCATAGGTCTTCCCCCTGAGTTGATGATTTTAGCTGTGTGCCCACCTGGCACATCTTTGTCTGAATCCGCAGAGTTCATAAGTGCCTCAGTGCACTGGTATCCAAAGACTGCAGTACTCTGTCACTCCCTCCTAGCATGAAACCACAAAGAACCTCAAGCCTGAAAATCAAACACACTCCTGCAAATGAAAACCTATAGCATATAGAGAACACTCACAGACATTCATTCAACACATAATACATGCAAGAAAAACTACTTCTGTTTATATTAAATGGCAAATGCCTATGTTTACAAGGTGTTCCTGAGCACGGCATGTAACAAGGTCTCGACTCCTTCTCTTCTTCTCTCTACTCGCAGAACCTCTCCTATCTCAACCACTAACTCTCTCCCCTACTAAAGAGATACAATAGATCTTTTTACATGAGGAGGCTCTTAGAGCTCTTCCCTCCAACCTACCTACTCTATTCAATTACATTGAATGGGCTATCTAGTCCATCATTGGATCTAGATCTCAGCCTTACAAAACATTAAAGGCCTATATACCTAATGCATGAATAAAGGCACGGCTCCATGGCTTAACAGCCTAAACATTAATTACATTCAATTAAAAAATTGAAGATGAGGGTTGTGCCTCTCTTCAGCCTTTGAATGCACGCACTTGACATGGCTGGATGGCTGGCTAGATGGCATGGAGAGATGCTCCTGCATCAATTTAATCTTTCTATCTTTATTTAACATGTCTGTAATTAGTTTGACAATTTCAGCAAAGTTAGGGATAAATCTTCTCATAAGAATTATTTTCCCTTAAAAAGATTGGATTTCTTTCCTATTTCTAGGAATGTTTATCATGTCAATAGCTTCGAATCACTTATGTTCAACCTTGATTCTATCCTTTGAAAATGTATGACCTAGAATATTGCCTTCTTGCATAGAAAAGTGTGACTTCTAAGGGTTAAGATACAAACCAAATTTTTTGCATTTCTTGAAATTTTGTTTGAGATGAACCAGATGTTCTACATCAGAATTTGAGAAGACTGTTAGATTATCTAAGTAAACAAAAATAAATTTATCTCTCTCACCGATGGAATCTATATCCATCTCTCTTTGGAAAGTATCCCCTGCGTTCATCAAACCAAATGGAATTTTATCATACATGAAAGTTCCCCACAGCATGGTAAATGCAGTCTTTTCTTTATTGTCTTCATGGACAATAATTTGGTTGTATCAGAAAAAACCATCAATCATATACATTATGTTAAATCCAACTACTTTTTCCAGGACATGATCCATTTTTGGTAGTGGGTAGTTGTCTTTGAGGGATGATTGGTTTAGATTCCCGAAATCTACACAAAGCCTTATTTCTCTACTTTTCTTCCTGACAGGTACCGGATTTTCTACCCATTCGGCATACTTGAGTGGAACGATAATATTTGCATCGAGAAGCTTCTTGACTTCCTTTTCTATTAGTAGCAAGAGGATAGAATTTATCTGTCACAACTTCTACCTGAAAGGTTTGATACCATGCTTCAAAGGAGTCTTATCTTCAATTACAGAGGTATCGTAAGTTTTTAGATCATCATAGGACCATGCAAACATGTTTTTATACTGTTTAAAAAACTTGGTGTACTTATTCTTCACCTGGGCTGGAAGGTATTTAGATATCTTGACCATTTTAGGATCCTCTTTAGTTCCTATATTATAGTCTTCAAAATCTTCAGGCCGATGATTATTCTTAAGCACAAGAATTCGGTGATTTGCAATCTTATCCTAGAAATTCTCAAGATCTTCACCTTCCTGCATGATCCAGATAGGATCGTTCTGATTTTCCTAATCTATATGAGTCTCAAAGAACTCATCAACCATTTCCAGGAACATTTTAATTTACTCGTCATCTTCAAAGACTTTCCAGTGATGAACATTATTTGGGATTGAAGGTTTGTGTCTCATTTCAATATGATACTTTAGTTTTAGGACAATATGTGGCACAAATGTTGCAACTACTTTGGAGAAAGAATCTATCTGTTGATTTTCCATTCAGGGAATGTATTGAATGTTAAAGGACGAGAAGAAATTCTCTATCAAATCCCAGGCAAAATTTCTATATGACCTTACCCATGGATGTTTAGCTTGGTATATCTTCTTTATTTGTTTCACAATAAGCTCTACATCACCATAAACTATCATATGTTCAATTTTTTATTTTCTGGCAGCCTCTAATCCCAAGACTAGGGCTTCATACTCACAAACATTATTTTCATAATCGATTTCCCATTGTAATCTGTATGAAAAGGGGATAATGTACTCCTCTCCCAGTGCTACAAATAACACTCCATCCCCTTCCCCTTTGTAGGATGATTCATCATCAAAAATCATTTTCCATGCTCCTTCTCTACTATTTACATTTTTATTTGTTTTTTCTAATTTTTTATTCTCTTCTTCTGTACATTCTTCGAAATGATCATCTATTGATAATATACAATTTCCTAAATCCTGATCAACAACATAGACTGGGTAATTGTCTAGGTTTTGGGGGTCACTTATAGTATATGTCATTCTAGTCTCTTTATATAGTCGATTGAATTGTCCACCGAAAATTGGGATCGTAGCATAATTCATGTCCAGCTGAAGTGATCCTCATAATTTTGCACCCCAAGACCTAGATATAAGCATGATGTACTTGGCAAGGACATCAACAACAACTACATCCATAAGGATACTTTTTATAGGGATATTTGCAACATTTACTACCAAATATTTGATCATGCCAACACACTTAACCTTTATGGAATCAAACGATTATAATTCTTGATATGGTGTAGTGATTTCAAGGCCCAAATTTTCCATGATAATTTTAGACATTAAATTGTGAGAGGCCCCAGAATCTAACATACAATTGTGAAGTAAGTGGTCATGCACATTTAATGTGATATAAAATGAAGAAACATAATCCTTAGTATTTTCGATGTGTGGACCAAACATAATTGTAGGTATTTCATCTTGTAGATTGATAACATCTGTGTGACATTCAGCATTAGAAAAAATTATCATTTTAACAATCTGGTTTTTATAAATTGGATTCTTGACAAGCTCAACCAGGTGCATGGGGATTTTAATTTTATTTAGTTCATTTTCTACAATGAAACCTCCAGTTGTTTTTTCGACTTCTTTGATTGGATCTTGTGCTTCAATATTCTCTATTTTCTTAGTTTTTGTTGCTCTTGTTTCAACTGTTTTGGTTCAGGCAACTTGTGTTTCAACTAGCGGTTTAGTAACAACTGCCTCATTCATTTTATTTCTCGATAAAATATTTTTTGGTGGAACACTTATAGGATTTGTTTCTCTGGGCCTTAAATTGTACTTATGTTGAAGTTCGGCCATTATGGAGTCGACGAGTCCTTGATATGTAGACTCTCCCATATTGTTTATACTTTCCTCATCATTAAACATGGGTTCTAGGTCTAGAGACTTTTCATAATCATGTCTAGTTAAACGAGGCTCTTGGTTGTCATCACTAAGGTTGTTTAGATCCTCTTCTAACCCCTCATAATTTTTCATATCATCCCTTTACATTAAATTTTCATTTTTAAATGGAGCTTGAATTTTTTTATCTTCATTTTTTACTTATCTATGTTGTGTCTAGGGGTTAGGGTTTCTCTTGAACTAATTTCTAGCGAATGGATGAGGTTTGTCTTGATCTAATCCCATTCTATATATATTTTTTGATAAATATTTGATTATATTAGCCATCTCATCCATTTTCTCCTCTGCATACTTCCCAGATCCGAAGGGTCCTACTTGTTCTCTGAAACGTTTAGGTTCTTTGGTTCATGTCTCAACCTTAGCTATTAATTTTCTAGATTCCATCATGTTTGATTCGATTTCTATGGAATCATCTTTCATCCCAGCTAGAGTGGCATATCTTCTTGTTAGGACATTTAGACACTTAGGAGTTAGTTAATATATACTTGGTATAATGTGTCATTAGGTAAAAGTGTGTTTCTTAGTGTGCTTCTTTAGTATGCATTAGTATTCATTTGTAGTTAGGAAATGTAATGATCACAATATGTTCCTGGCATAGAGTGATCTGAAGGTTCATACTCTCCTCGATCTTAACAACCATTGATCTATGGATTAACACCCCATTTGTCCATGATATCTATTTAAAGAGCATGAAGGTTCATTTTCCAATTATCGATTGTGAGAAACTCTCTTGTAAAATATCTTTGTAATCCTTTTTCTTTTGCATTAATAAACTGCTCCAAGTAGTCGCATTGGCTGGGGCCATGGATGTTTCCCTGTAGGGGTTTTACCATGTGAAAAGATCGGTGTGTTGATATTTGATATGGTTATGTGAGTGGTTACTTAAGGTGTTCATCCTTTTTTGGAATAGATGTGTTGTCTAACATGGTATGAAATCTTGTTTGAAGAACCACCCTTGTTGTCGATCGGGATCATGAAGTCGAGTTGCTCATCTCCATTTTATGTCATTTACATACATTTCTAGGTCGAGAGGACTATTCCATTACATCTGGAGCACTCATTTCAGTTAGGAACACTTTTCATTTCACTCAAAAATATTTTGTTTTGCCCAAGATACGACCACTATAGTAAGATCTAGAGGTATAAGTCTTGAATACGCATTTTTTTAATTTTTGCAAAGTATTATTTTGGTTTTATTTCGATTTGATATTATTTTTTTTCAGGTTGCTACTCTTTTCTATATGATTATTCTCTTTTCCCCGCACCCTGTGCGATGCAAATCAAAAACAGATAGGAAAAGGTGCATCTTCTGGGTAAGCTAACCGAGATCTAACCCTTGTTGTCATCAAGAAGAAAAAAAAAAATCTTGTGTGAAAATATATTTTTTAGCACGCTCTCCAAGGCCATATTCCACAACAACAACAAAAACAACCCCAATCCTCTTGTGAAACAATACAATATCTTTTTCTAGACCATTTGGTTAAAAGTTGCATTATTAAGTAAGAGGTCTTGAGTTCAAGTCTCTCTTTTGTTACCTTTTTTGAAAAAGTTCATGCTAAAATTGTAAAGTGTATTTCACTTCATGTATAAAAGTGATTCACTATAAGTAGATTTAATATTTTATTTTAACTTATTTATTTTGCATGAAGTAACTTCATTATAAAATTGATCCCCACTTCTCTTTATAAACTTGGGTCACTTCATAAAGAAACTTACACCACCACATGGTCCTTTGGTTACCGTTTATGCCTTTTTTTTAAAAGGCCATAACTCTCACATCCGAAGTTTGTTTTATGTGTCATTTTTTTTAAAACTACATAACATTTCGATATATTTCCATTCAGATGATCAGATACAGTTTTTAAATCCATGTTATCTTCATATTTAATATGGCTTCTGCAAGTAATCTCTTACTTACCAGCACCAACTACTTCCAATGGAAATACCATATGGAGGATTTATTAAGAAGTAAAGGCTTGTACCAGATTACCTTGGGAAAGTAAACATCACCCACTAATGATGATAAGAAATACAAATGGGATAATAGGAATGACGAAGCATGTGGATTAATCGGAATGTCCATCTCTCCTATTTAAGGTTCCACCTTCAATCAATTGATAAATCCAAAGAATCTTGGGAAAAGATTGAATCTTTGTTTGGTAAACACAATATTATTCAAGAACAATAGTTAGAAAATCAAGTACTAACTTTAAGTCCAAGTGATTTTTCTTGCATTGAAGACTATCTATCTAAGTTTAAAACACTGAAAAATTTATGTGAAGAATGTAAGATAAAGATAGACAAATATCATTGCATCTATCTTATTCTTTATAAGGTAGGTAGTGCATATTATTTGTTTTTATCTACCTTTTATTCCATGCAAAATGATCTAGGGGAAGCTTATCAAAAACCCAGTCTTGAGAAATTTTGTGATGCTTTCATTAGAGAGAAAGATAAGCTAGTACAATTTGGAGTGATCAACACTACAGGTACCTCCAACAAATCCTTAGTTGTCCTTCAAAAAGATAAAACCAAGAATCCCAAGAAGAAACATTCTCGCCAAAACAACAAGCAATATAAGGGTCCCAAACCCACTCAGACAACTTCCGCTCCTAATGGAGACAAAGGAGTAAAATATAAAAATAAGAAGACTGACAGACATTGCAACTTTTGTGATAACGATGATCATGACGAGTCCAAATGTTTCAAGAAGATGGTATCTTTAGAAGCAACGATGAAGAAGCACAACATCAGTATTGATTCTACTTCTTCTTCTTCTTCTTCTCATGGACATGCACTTTCAACTTTTGGTTTCTCCTTCAATACAACTTATGATGAATGGATTATTGATTTTGGAGGATCTTATGGAAAAGGATATAGACATATTTTCTACTCTAAATGAATGTAACACCAAGAAAATATTTGTTGGTGATGATAGATATCTTAATGTTGAAGGATTTGGAGAATTTCAAGTAGAAAGAGGTCATTTCAATGATGTATTATGTGTTCCAAGTCTTTCTTGTAACCTTCTATCAGTGTATCAAATCACTCATTCAAGTGAAGGTAAAACCATAGAGTTTTTACCTCACCAAGTTGTAATCAAGGATCTAAAATATCGTAAGCATGTTCTTGCAACTAGAATTGTTGATGATATTACCATGTTATACAAGTTTGAAAACTTTGGGTCATCATATTTTTCATCAGTTTTTCTTTCTCATAGCGATGAATTGAGCAAACTTTGGCATGAGTGGTTTGGTCATATAAACTATCGCTCATTGCAACAACTATGTAATCAACATATGGTGACTGGTCTTCCTCTAGTTTCATGCAGAGATGGTGTTTGTGCCGGTTGTGTTCTTGGCAAACATCATCAGGATAGTTTTGAGAAACATGCCTCTTGGCACACCTCAGGTCCTTTGCAGCTTGTTCATAGTGATTTGTGTGGTCCACTTTCTTCTCCTTATTTTTCTGGGTGCAAGTATTTCTTAACTTTCATTGATGACTTTTCCAAATGTACTTGGGTTTACATCTTAAAACTTAAGAGATATTTTTTTGACAAGTTTTTGGCCTACAAGGCCCTTGTAGGAAAGCAATCTGGACATCAAATTCAAAGTTTAAGAATAGATAATTGAGGTGAATATGTGAACAATAATTTTACAAGTTATTGCACTACACAGGGAATCCAAATGCAACACATTGTTCCATATACACCACAAAAAAATGGTGTTATTGAGAGAAAGAACCACACATTAAAATAAATGGCTAATTGTATGATCCAATCTAAGGGATTAAGTCTAAAGTGTTGGGCGGAAGCCATCAACAGTGAAAATTACATAGTAAATCACACTCCCACAAAGGATCCTAAAAATATAACACTGAAAGAAGATTGGACGAAAATTAAACCAGATGTAATTCACTTCCGTGTTGTTGGTAGTATATCATGGGCTCACATTCCTCATGATAAAAGGAAAGTATTGCAACCTAAAAGTGGGAAGTGTATATTTGTTGGTTATTCTGAAGATGTCAAAGGTTATAGACTTCTTTAAACACATTGTAATGAAATTATTATTAGAATAGATATTAAATTTGATGAAAATTGCTTGGCCTGCGAACCTAATTCGACA
Source organism: Picea glauca (assembly GCA_000966675.3). Lineage (NCBI taxonomy): Eukaryota > Viridiplantae > Streptophyta > Pinopsida > Pinales > Pinaceae > Picea > Picea glauca. The sequence continues at coordinate 467,601 of JZKD02S1628152.1, read as the reverse complement.
TTTGTTCCTTATTTGGCCTACAAGCCTAATTTGACAGTTGTGACTTCTTCATCCTGCGAGCCATCTTCAACGTTTGTGCCTTCTTATGTTCTAGTTTATTCTTCAGATGATGAAAGTGAGAATGAAAATACACCTCCTCCTGCTCACCTTCCTCCAGATGAGTCCTTTGAACCTGAACCAATACCCACTCCACCGCTTCCTAGATGTCTTCGTTAAACATGAGGAAAAACTAGTGATCTTGTCAGTGATCCTTCAAATTAGCTTTAGACACGTTCATAGTTCCAACGTGTTAGGAACCAAATATAAATATAGCATAAAAAAACCTCAGAATAAGTACTCAATGCCTTGAAAAAGAGAAAAATTCAGATAATAAGCCTCTTCGAGGGGGAAACCTCCTTATGCCCACATAAATGTTCAATTACAAGATGATTCAAAATGAAAATGCCTCCTTGTTATATATAGGAGACTAGGAGGTATAATTACAACTAATGGAATAAAGTCGACATAAATAAAATAACATTACTAATGTAATATGCCCCAATTAAGGGGTAATGAGCCATAATTTAGGGCTTAACATGCTCCTCCCCTTGATACAAGTGTTGTCCGCAACTCTTGAGTAAATATGGATTCTTCTATATAAAAGACTCATCTTCCCAAGTGGAATCTTCAGCTGATAGTTTCCTCCATTTAATGAGATACTCTGAAATGGATCTATTCCTCAGCTGGTGAATTCTTGTATCAGTGATGGCTTCAGGCTCCAATATGATTTTTCCTTCCTCGTCAAGTTCTAGAAATATAGTTTGAACTGGGATCTTGTCCCCTATACCCTTCTTTAAGCATGAAACATGGAAAACTAGGTGTACTCATGAAGATGCAGGAAACTTCAACTTGTATGCCATAGTACCAATCTTTTGCAACACCTTATAAGGGCCATAGTACTTTGGTGATAACTTATTATCCTTCTTGGCTTGCTTGAGGGAAATCTATTTGTATGGTTGTAGTCTTAAAAACATCCAATCCCCTAATTCAAAACTTCTTTCACTACGATGTTGATATGCTTGTTGTTTCATGCGATTCTGTGTCATGGTCAGGTTATCCTTTAATATTTGGAGAATTTTTTGTTGTTGATCGATGTGATCTTCCACTGCTTGAACCTTATGTTTTTATTTTAGATAAGAAGTGATGGAAGGAGGGTGGTATCCATAGAGTGCCATAAACGATGTCATTTTTGTTGCAGTATGAAAGGAAGTGTTACACCACCATTCTACCAAGGGAAACCATTTGAGCCACTGTGTTTGTTTATCAAATACAAAGCAACTAAGGTATCCTTCTAGACATTTGTTCACTATCTCGATTTCTCCAGCAAATTGAGGATGATAAGATGAGCTATGAGCCAATTGAGTACCCAAACAAGAAAATAATTATCTCCAAAAATGTCCAGTGAAGATGGGATATCTTTCACTTACAATAATCTTTGGGCTACCATGTAGTTTTTGAACTATCTCCATGAATGAGGTGGAAACTGTACTAGCTTTGAAGGGATGAGAGAGTGCACAAAAGTGTGTGTACCTGGTCAGTCTATCAAAAATCACCATGATGACACTCTTTCCTTCATACTTCAGTAACCCTGTGATGAAATCCATGGAAACCTCCTCCCAGCACTGACTTGGGATGGATAATGGTTGTAAAAGACCAGGGGTCTTAATTGTTTCCACCTTATTTTGTTGGCAAACCAA
>JZKD02S1628152.1:405494-441265 GCA_000966675.3 Picea glauca | reverse complement strand
CTTTTAACGAGTGTGAAAGGAAGCAAGATCACTCGACAATCTTTTCATGTTTAGAGAGTCTGAAAAGGGTTTAAAGGAGACTCCAGGGGGGTTCCTTTTTCGTGTGTTCGTATCCTGACGGGTCCGAAAAAGAGATAAAAGTTTACCCGGTTACGTTCTCATATTGTTGAGCTCGAGAATGAACTAAGACTATGCTCATAACTGCGACAAGGTGAATGATTCATTAGAATCGCCAAGAAACCTACGATGCCAGAAACTACAAACCAAAGTTTAGTGAAGCCATTTACACCATTAGAGAAACCCAAAAAACAACCATACCTTATAAAAAATGAAATTCTATAAACAACAATTGATTTGGAAACTTATTTACCATTTCATTTGCAAGGATTTTTGGAGTGTTGGAGAATCTCAATTGGAGCAAATCTTGTTTTTATCACTACCGGAGCTACGATTGATCATTTCGCACACCGTTCGAACCAGGTAGGTGTTCATTCTTTACTCTTTCAATTGCATGTCTTTAAATTGAGTTTCAATGCATCATTTATTTAAAACACAAAGCTCTAGGTTGCCCCTCTTTGAACCAAATTGGCCTCTTTTTAGAAATCAATAAAATGAGGTAATTATTTTACAAAAATGTGTTAGAGAAGGGTTGTTAGGATGTCTACACCCTTACAATCAATTGGACCGATCATTTTAGCAAAAGAAACTCATGAAAATTCCCCTCAATGGCCCATGCACCCCCTCAAGTCATTTTGCATTTTTAACATGTTCTAATCATTATTTGACAAATATTAAAGGGCATGGTGGTCAAAAAGAGTGATTGGTTTCTTTTAGATGACATGGGCATTTGATTTTATGTTTTAAAATGCTTTTGAAAATCGTCGAAATTACAAAAACGTGAGGAATGATGAAATTTTGATTTTTTGTTTTGTAGGCAACTTCGACAATCATGATTGAATGGAAAGAGAGGGAACACGAGATGGATGATTTAGCCTCTCTACGGAGTCCTCGTACGTGGGACGCTTTGCGAGCCTGTGTCTTGCTCAAGTTTTTCAAATTGCAAAAAATGAAAAGAGAGATTCTACTGCTTGAGCACATGATTGGCCTTTGGGATGTTGTGGAATAGGGATTCCGTATTGGTACACAACTCCTAACCATTGATTTGTAAGATGTGTACTTTTTGATCGGCCTCTCGAAAAGAGGGGCCCCCATAGCTTTCACTGGGCAGAGGGAATTACCTGAGCAGGTGGGCGTGTATCTGGCACGTCACTGTATTCCGGGAGCAAGGTTGGTAGGGGGCAGAATCCCTATCAAGGATATACGAGATCTGCCTCTCCGGTCTATGTTATTTGCTATCACAAGCGTGACTATAAGTACTAGTTCTCATTTGGCATCGAGATCACAGGTGGCCTATGGTGTTCAGTTTTTAGAGCCAACACTGTTCAACTGGAGTGCAGCGTTCCTTCAGAATGTGAAGGAACAGATCTCACGGTGCAGGACTGGTCAGAAGCAGTTCGGTTATGGCTCGTTCTTAGTCTCATTTTTCTTAGAGCACATCCCTCAGATGCAGCCTCAGATAGCAATGGTAGTACGACCAGTGGACGAGCCTCGGATGGAGAGGTGGACTAGTCTGTCTCCAAGGCTAGTTTCAGAGTCAGAGTTCCACTTTACTGGTGACTTCTTTGCCTGGTTGAGACGACAGTACCTCTGGATAGAGGAATTCCCGTACACCGATGTAGAATTATGTGGGAGCATGGACTTGATTTTTCCCACGGGGGAAGATTGGGGCGAGTCAGGTAAGAGACTAAGTCGTACCTTGTCCAGTTTTTTGTTTTTTGATTTGTATATATTTTTTTTGGGTATATAAAAGAGTCTTATTATATGTTTTGTTTCCAACGTGCAGACAAGGGAGCAGTGCACCCTATTGATTTACCAGTACCAGGACATCGTGGAGGCACCCCAGCTGCAGCAGATCTGATGGTACCAGTGGTGGGTCTCTGGGAGGTCGAAAGAAACCTCCAAGGCCTTACTATGGGAATCCCTCCTCTGCGGAGGGGGGATGTGCCTTTGCATCTGCAGTGACACACTGTAGGAGTGCCAGAGAACATCAATTCTCTGTTGAGGCGTGTAGTGCGTGTAGTAGTATGTTACTCACAACACAACACAATGCGGGGAGATTAGAGTCTCCCCGTGATCATGTTTTTTGTATGCCTTGTCAGGCGATGTTGTATGGGTGGACGGACCCGATATTTTTCTCTTCTACACACTTTTTGATGTAATGAAAACATTTAAGTCACTCCATATATATATATATATATATATACAGTTTCAAGTTTTTATGATGCCGATGATTTGTACATGATGATGTCTGTGATGTGTTTTAATTTACATGTAATGTACATTTTTTTTTTCTTTCCTTGAATCTTATCTGTGGGATAAATACCGATCCATGATATAATTAGCTAATGAATCTGAAACACTATTAAGTTCTCTCGGAATGTGTCTTTATTCAATGTAATCGAACATTCGTTCAAGACGGTGAACTTGCAAGTGTAGACGTAGTAGGATAGGACTACAGATAGTGTAAATGCGGTTGAGTTGATAAACCATGAGTTGGGAGTCTAAGTAAATAATGATACGAGAGATACCTAGGGAGGAGGCTTGGGTTAGCAGTCGAATGACAGTGTGGTATTCTGCCATATTTTTGGTTGCTGGTCCTAAACAGATGCCTCCTGAGCTCACCAGCTCATCGAACTGATAAATAATCCATGTTTCCGAAGCAATGTTCCGGGTATGTCGGCTGGTGCCATCCGCGAACCCAAAAAAGATAGGAAAGGAAGACGTCATCTGCACATGAAAACACAGGCACAGTCATGAGTGGCAACGGAAAAGACTCGAGCACGCAAAAGAAAAGACACACCAAACTAAAATACAATAATGTACAAAGTACAGATGCTAGGTGATCTAGGCATAACACTTTTTAAGGTAAAGCCCATTTCGGGGTTCTCCCAGGGAAATTCCATCATGATGTACTAGTTCATAAGCGCCTCTGTGTAAAACACGCTTCATAATGTAAGGACCGTGCCACATAGGTTCTAACTTTCATGTTCCCAATTTATCATGTTCTTGGTCATAAACGAGGACTAAGTCTCCTTCTGCAAAGGCTCGAGGTTGGACAGATTTGTCATATTGACTCTTAATTCGTTTCTTATGTGCCTTATTAACGAGAGCAGCATCACGACGTATGGGGCAGGATTTCTACTTTCAATTTTAATGATGGAATCTCGCACTCGATTGGTAGGATGGCTTCAATGCCATAGACCAACTGGAAAGGAGTGAATCCGGTTGAGGTTTTCATCGAAGTGCGATAGGCCCAGAGAGTGGAAAACAGTTGTAAATGCTACGATGTCTTTTTTTCCCCTACCATGCATTGGATCATGGCTTTTAGGACTTTGTTGATAGCCTCAACTTGCCCGTTCGCTTGAGGGTAGTAAGGGGATGAGTTTTCATGGAGAAAACCCAATTTGACGTGTAATTCGCTCATCATCTGGTTTTTGAAGTGTGCAACATGGTCGGTGACAATGGCATGTGGTACGCCAAAACAAGTAATGATGTGGTTGAAGAGGAATATAGCTGCAATACGACCATCGTTCAGGAAGGTAGGCATAGCCTCATCCCATTTTGTGAAGTAGTCAACGGCAACGATGATGTAACCGTGCCCTCCGGCTGAGGTAGGCTTACACTGCATGAAATCAATACCCCATTTGGAAAAGGGGCCGATGGCAATAATGGGATGCAACGTAGTAGGGTGGGTGCATTCCTTCTTGTTGAAGATTTGGCAGGGTGGGCATTTTTTGATGGCCTCGATGCAATCTTTTAAAATCGAGGGCCAAAAGTAGCCGACACATAGGATTTTTTGGGATGTGGCCATCCCGGAAAGGTGACCGCCACAAGCGCCAAGGTGACAATCGTTCAAAATGCATTCAGCCTCTTCGTGAATTAGACATCTCCGAAGAATGGTGTCAATACCACGGTGATACAAAGTGTCATCGAGGATGAGATAACAACGAGAGTGGTGATGGATGCGTCGACGCTCTTTGCGAGAGATGTTGGGCTGAAAACATTGAGTTTGAAGGTAGAGGAGAATGTCTCCGTACCAAGGGTCAGAAGTGCTGATGAGGAAGAGAGATTCATCGGGGAGAGAATATCTAGGTTCAATGTTTTCATTGGCACAAGGGAGAGCACAGATAAGCTCGGCAAACACCAGGGAGTTTTTGGCTTTAGCCTTCATAAACTCGAGGTTGAATTATTGAAGAATAACGATCCATTTCGAATATTTTCCCACAAGTACTTGACGCGTTAAGACGTGGTACATGGGGTTGGAGTTTGCAATTACCGTGGTGGTGCGTAACAAAATGTAGTGGCGGAATCTTTGGAAAGCAATGACGGTTGCCATAGCCAGTTTCTCAACATGCGAATATCTAAGTTCGGGTCCGGATAGACTCTTTCTTAGATAATACATCACGTGTTCTTTGCCGTTAGAGTCCTCTTGAACTAACACCATCGCAATGGTGGAAGTAGAAGTGGCCAAGTAAAGGATATAATCCTTTGTATATTCGGGAGGATGTAACAAAGGAGCATGGGTCAAAGCATGCTTGAGAGTGTCGAATGACCATTAGGCAGTGTCATCCCAGATGAAAGCGACGTTATTTTGCAGTAGCTGCATAAATCCTTTAGTGATCTCAATATAATTGCAGATGAAACAACGAAGAAAGTTTGCTTTGCCTTGCAAACTTTGGAGTTGGGTTAAGTTGGTAGGTGGGGGTAAGTCTAGAATGGCCTTGATCTTTAGGGGATCCACCCTGATCCCGTATTTGGAGACGATGAAACCAAGGAGTCGGCCGGATTCGACAGCGAAAATGAATTTATGTGGGTTCAAACGAATACGATAGAAACGACATCGAAGAAAAATTGCCCGCAAATGACCAATGTGATTGTGTCGGTTGGATGAATGGGCAGGTAAATCATCAAGGTAAGGGTCTGTGATATGTTTGATGTCGTGGAAAGCGTACGACATGGCTCGCTGGAAAGTAGCACCAGCATTTTTAAGGCCAAAAGGTAGCTTTCGGTAGGCGAAAGTTCCCCAAGGGAAGATGAAGGCTGTCTTATGTTGATCAGCAGGTAAGATTTCAATCTGGTTGTATCCAGAAAATCCATCCATGAAAGAGAAGATTACGCTTCCTACGCAATTATCAATGATCTGATCGATAAAAGGCATAGGGTAGTTGTCCTTGGTACAAGCTTTGTTGAGATCTCGATAATCTATGCAAACACGGATGGTCCCTTGTTTCTTGGCGACCGAAACGAGGTTGGAGACCCATTCTATCAAAGGGATAGGGTAGATGAAGCCAGATTTTAGAAGTTTTTCAACTTCTGCCTTTATAGCTGCCGTTTTCTTGGGGTGAACCGGGCGGAGTTTCTGTCGAACCGGTTTTGCATCAGGGTAAGTCTTGATTTCATGTATGACGATTGAAGGGTCAATCCCTGGCATTTCCTCGTAGCTCCATGCGAAGACATCACAGAATTCCTTGAACAAAGCAGTGTAAGAAACCACTATGTCGGGCGTGCAATTGGCACCAAGATTAATGTTTTCCATGACACCTTCTTTGACTGAAATGTCAATTGTGATTGTAGTAGAGATGTTACCCATGTTCCCCTCAGTGAAAGTATCTTGTGTGAGGATATGGGATTGTGGAGCATCAGTAACATCAGGGGGGAAGACAGATCGTATGTCTTGAACTTCTTCCAAAGGTGGAATAAAAGAGGATCGATGGTGGTTATCATCCCAGGGAAATTCGTCAATGCTAAGCATTTCCATGATAGATTCGTCAGAAGGAAAAATGTGGGAAATGTAATCAACAACAGATGATAGGGAATCCAACCACAAGGGCATCGAATAGGTATCGGGTTCCAATGAATGTGAATTGTTGGGAGAGGGAGAGGTAGATTGGATAGCTACATATGCGGCCTCAGCTGGGCTAAGTGGCATGGTGTCACTGAGCACATCGAATTCCAAAGGACTAGGTACAATCCAAGGATCTGATGATTCCAGGGATTGATAAGGCATATTTGAGATCATGTTGATGGTAGCAATGTGGTGTGCAGTAGGCGGAAGTGGTGTAGGGAAAGTACCCATAAGGATAGAATCTTTCAATAAGCCAACACCAACGCTTTCATACGTAACTGGGTGGTCTCCCAAAAAAGGAATGTTGTTGGTGGCAGGGATGCGAGCGTCGGGTGTACAGAAGTCAATTTGATCGACGGTGACAATTTTGCCTTGATGGGGGAATTGTACACAATGAAACATCGACGAGGCGATGACAGTCATAGCGTAGAACCAACTTATTCTGAGTAAGAGGTTGTAATCGAGGGGAGAATCGACCACCTCGACATCAATGGTAACAATTTTTCTGCCCAATTGAACGGCTAGGGATTGTAGTAATCCGTGAGGATGGAAACCTCGTCCATCGAAGGCGCGTAACATCATGGGGGATTTTTTAAGGGAAGGTGATTTCAAACCTTTCTAATAGGCTAGAGACATGACACAGGTAGAGGTTCCCTCATCCAGGATGGTTCAATGAATTTGTTGATTGTGAACAACAACATCGATTTGGAAAGCTAGCTGGTGGGAGAGTCATGGTTGATGATCGTCCAGATTGAACGTGAGGTAGTTTGATGACTCGGGATCAAAAGAGCCAATGGAATCTAAGAGTGTCCTATGTTGGTTGGTACAGTGTTGTAAAACTTCCAATGTGGACATGGCACACGGGGCTTGGGCCAAATCTTCTACAATATTGTAATTTTGGGTAGCCCGTGAATTAGGATTGAAAGTGGATTTTTGGATGGTGCTCTTAGGAGGGCGTAATATGGAGTCAAAAGAAGGTTTCTCAATCTGAAGTGGCCCGGATGGAGGGCTAACAGATGGAGGATTAACAGAGGATGGTAAAGGATCTGACGAAGAACCGTTAGCAGTCTTCGACTTATCAGGTTTAACTGGAGTGTCGTATGTCACAGAACGAGTGGTTAGATTAACCCCATTAAACATGTAAATGTGTGTTCTTGTCGAGGCCTCATCATGGGGTTGGTTGGAACTACCCCCCGGCATGGGGGTTTGTGCAACCAAAGATTGTTGTTGCGGAAAAGGCTGAGTAAGCACAGCGGGTTGCGAATTTCCCTTGAAAAGTTTGGCCACTTCATCGTGATGTGGGTAGTCTCGAGTGTAGTGATCATCACCACAAATGAGACATGGGAATTTTGGTTTTCGTTGTGGTTGTTTTCTGGCAGCAGGGGTTTGCGGTTGGGTCTTGGGTTGTTCGTTGTTATTGTTCTTCTTTGTTTTGTTTCACGCTTTCTTCTTGCCCCCAGGTTGTTGTGAAGGGGTTGATTGGACCACATTCACATCAGAGACTTGATTTTCTGGAGGAAGTCCCTGTAGCCTCCGTGAGCGTCGTGGAGGGTCGATGTTGGTGGAAAAGAGTCGACGAAATAAATCTATGGCCAACTAGCGAAAAGAAACAACACACGCTAAAAATCTAAGAACCACAACCAAGCAAACATGACCTTCTTTTGATGACCGTACTAGTTGGTGATGAAATCCAATGTCGCGTGATCAAGTCCAGAAGGGGTGGGGGTAGGGTGGAACAGTTACAATGGCGACCTGCTTAACAAACTTACACCTTGGTGCAAGCTTCCACGCAGTAATTGTGGATTTACCCTCCAAGGAGCCCGAGTGAGTTTGACCAATGTATGCTCCAGGTACAGTGAGACTTCCCGTCACCGTCACCTTGTGTAAGACCCTAAAGATTATGGATACTAAGGTTACCAATTCGTATTCAGCCCCTGGGCGGGAATAGTCGACAGTCTGATCCAAACGTACGGGCAGGGTATCAAGCCCGAAATCAACTAAAAGGCTTCCATGCAGTAATTGTGGATTTACCTCAAAGTGACCCCCGTCATATGATCTAACCACCACAATCATTTAAACCACAGAGGGTTAGTCCCCGTAGCTTACCTGAATGCGACCTCGTGCATAACCCTTGTGTGAGAGGGGGATCCCAAGCAGACTTATACAATAACTGGATTTGACTCTCCCTAACTCAGGATGCAAATGTTTGTTTTGAAAACTTTGGAGATTTATGCTCACATCCTAATCCAAAGTACTACACCTATTCTACTGTTGGTGGAGGATCCTAGCAAAGAAAAGTTCTAGATGATTTTTAATTAGCGTTGATTTTTATGGCTGTTCTTTATGCAAAAGGGGTAGATGGAAGTGAAACAAATTGAATTATGAATCAGACCCAAAGAATGCATCGAACATGATAAGCAGTCATTTTCTTTCGATGAACGTCTATCTAAGAGAGAGAGAGAGTTCTTTTCACTTAACAAGCACAAATACGAAGTGTCCTCAAACAATTTTTTTCAATCAAATCCTGATGTAATGCAAAAACTTTTAAATGCATTCTAATATGCACAGTCAACCATAAAGATGTCTTTTTCATTGTTCGTATATGAGTTAAAGATCAATTCAACACAATGCTTTCCTTGCTAATTGTCTTTGTATGAATGGAAATCAAACTAGCACAAGCTAAAGTCATACAAACAATGCACCCTCTCGTTGTAATCAAAACAAAAAAGTGAAAGAAAAGAAACAATCAAAGAGAAAAAAAAATTTACACCCAAAAAAGAAAAAGTTGAAGAACAATTACCTTGATTCAAATCAAGACAAATAAGTCTGTAGGCCTTTGATGACCTTCACCAGGGTTTTTACTCAGCTGATGAGAAGAGAGAAGCAATGCATGGGTTTCGAATTTCACTCAACAGGGAAAAAACTCAATGAAAATGGCGAAGAAGACTACAAGATCCAATCAACAAGGTATTTATTCTTCAAAAAGACATATGTCAAGGCTGAAAAGGAAGAACAATTGACTCACTAGATCACTCAGCAGAAGAGACACAAAGGCAAACCCTGAAAAAGGCAGTTCTGGAGGGTTTTTGGGCCAAAAATAGACTGGCACTCTGTTACCAAGGGAAAGGAGCGTTATAGCGCTCTGTGCAAAGCCTTCAGGAGCGCTGGCGCTTTGTTAACACTAGGACAGGGGCACCAGGGTCTAAAAGCCCCAGAAATGTAAAAAAAATTCAAAAATTCAGATTCAAACTTGACAAGTATGCTGAGTGTGATAAAGTAAGGAGCTAATCCGCTCATGAAACTAATCAAAAAAGGGGTGAACTAGGTTTGAAACAATCAAGGGACAGAACAAGTTCAATGAGGAGAAAAATCCAAACTAGAGGTTTCGATTCGAGGCTATCCCCCCAGTGGAGTCGCCAGTTTCTGTTGTAGGAAAATCTCCCTGCGGACAGGTAGATCACCTCTAAGGCTTGACCTTAACCCTAGACAGAAAAATGCTTAACGTGGACACCGAATTCCTTTCAAATCTATCTAAACTAATACATGAGAAGGAAGGATAACAGAAGTACCTCTTAATCGATGTTTGTCTCTGCACGCTCTGAGTTGCGCTCCAATCCTTTGCTCCTCGCTGAGTTCTGCAGGAAAACAAGATACGACCACTTCCTGCTCGATTGATATTAGCTTGAAAACAGATCTATCAATTAATGATAAGTTCATGTAACATCAGAAACAAACTAGAAAGAAACAAGCCAAGTGTGTCATATTAATGAGAATAACGACAACAATGCTTACAATCGTAGATGCGAATGTGACAGCTTCGTCAAGTCCCCTTCGTCTAACCCTTGCTTGAAAGATCCACGACCTGGTCGATAGCAGCTTCACTGATCACTTCTCCTTTGACTGGCTGTGTATTTCCTATGAGATCATAGGTTTCATATGTTCAATTCTTCCCCCTTTCCACCATAATAGAGCCTATTTATATAGGTTAAGAGGAGCTTAACCTCTTGAGTTATCTTTAGAACAAGTTGGGAACCTTCTCCTTAGATCAGGGATCTTTTGATGAAATCAAGAATTCGAGCACAACTGCCTCCTAATCTCGAAAGATCCTCCCCTTATTCTCCTCAAAAGGCCAACAACTGACCCAGATTAGGGAGCGCTCCCTCAGAAGGGGCATCAGAGTGTTATAGCACTTCTTGGTAAGCCTTGGGGAAGCGTCAACGCTCTCAAGATGAGCAGCGCTCCTCCAAAATGGGTTGGGGAGCATTATAACACTCCCTAAAGAATTATAGGGGAAGACCAACACTTCTGGAGATGAAGTAGGGGAGCGCTCCCCCTACAAACCTTTGTTTCAGGGTTCCTTTCAGGTGTCAAGAGTTATTTGACTCCAGTAAACCAGTTCTCCTTCTTCAAATCAGTCATGTGAGATGTTATAAGTGCCTCCTTAGTGTCGTTATCATGGTATTATGTATGAACATTGTTTGCGACACTAGTGACCAACTTGCGACACTTGCAAAAGTTGTAGGGAAGATGCGACACTTACGACGATTAAGAGGGACAATGCAACACTTATCCAGCTGAGAAATTTTGATGTGTAACACCAGTTTCATCATTGATCAACCCCACTCTTCATTTGAACAGTGAAACCCAAGTAGATGATCTCGTTCTATCATTGATCAACCCCACTCTTCATATGAACAATCAAAACCAAGTAGTCGATCCAGTTCCGTCATCGATCAACCCCACTCTTCATATGAATAGTGAAACCCAAGTGAATGATCCAATTCTATCATCGATCAGCCCCACTCCTTCCTTGAAGGGTGCCAAATTGGTCTATCTAGTTCCATCATCGATCGATCCCACTCTTTCCTTAAAGAGTGTAACCAAAGTGGTTGATCTGGTACCTTCGTCGGTTGATCCCACTCCTCCCTTGTAGAGTGAAACCAAAGTGGTCGATCCAGTTCTGTCATCATTCAATCCCACTCCTCATTCAAAGAGTGAGGATTTCTCTTAGGTCTACCTCGTTAATACTGATTCAACTGGAAAAGGGGGAACTCCACCCATCTCGATGGAACCCCCTTCAAGCAATCAAATGATTTCTATTAATTGGAATCATTTGACAGAACCTTGTCTTCCCTCTTACGTGCCTTTCCAAATCACCGTGCAGGTTTGTGATAGGAATATTCCTAACATTGTAATATATGAAGGTGATTCTGTTATCATCTTATCCGCGAATGCTTGGCAAGATTTAGGTTCCCTGTAGATTGCACCCATGAATCAGAATATGTTTACCTTTGACAGAAGAGTCAATCAACCTTTAGGGATCCTTCCTCAGTTTCCAATTACTATCGGAGGAAAAATGGTCTACGTCAATGTGATGGTAGTTCACGACCCCTTGGAATTTAACCTGCTCCTTGGGAAATTCTATGTCTACATTATGAGATATTTTGTGTCCACTCTTTTGAGTGATGTGTTTCCCTCACAACAAAAACATAGTAGCGATAGACCAGATTTCATTCATTGATCCTTATCTGATGGTCAACCATCCACCTTCCCTGAACGGTCCATACATGCCATTGATGTCTAACCCACCACATTTCAATTATGTAATGACCTGCCCCATGCATTCAAACTCACATGAAAGAAATATGCCCCTTCTCTTGACTTAGATATGGTATTGACATGGGCATCCCTTCGATAAGGATATTAGAGCCAGATCTCCCTACCCTTATTGAGGTCGTCGACATGTATTCCTTCCGAAGTGATTTTCTTCCATCTAGGAAAGATCTCGTTGAAGTTGTTATAACCTAGGTCTACATCCCCTACTTCACCTCTTGTTTCAACCTGCCTTTGTATTTTTTCATTTTTCTAGTTGGTTCAGTCTTTTTCCCATTACTAGGTATCTTGGTCCTTATTCAATTTTGAGTCATTGCACATATCTTTCTTTGTTTATAGAAGGATAAATATATGTTGGATTGGGTTCGAATTAATTTTCCTCATATTTTTCCATTGATTAAACTCACCACAGGTCCACCAAGTCTTTTTGCATATGCAAGAAATGCCCGTGGATAATGCAACCGCTCAGAACGGTCATATTTGGTCCAGGCTTGCCGAAATAAATAGGGGAAAGTTTCAATGGTGGATATCTCTCAAGAAAATCATATCGAGGGTTTTCATCCATTCGGGGTGTAGAATTGCACGTATTTTAACATTAAGAGCCATCAGATCGCCCAAACTATCAGATCTTCAAAGTGAATCTAGGTCATTCACCTACCATGACACGCGACGATGGATAATCTACTTTGGTGATTTTCACTTTGGGCGTTTTCCAAGAACAAACATTTGAAACTCCTGAAGAGCCAAAGACCCGAAGTCCTAAAATGAATCAGGACCATACATCAATGAAGACATGTGAAGGAAGATCATTTCACTTCGGGAGATTTTCCTCCAGACGATTTTCAGGTTTCACATTTGAAAGTCCCGGATAACCATAGACTTAAAGTTATGAAGTAAATATAGACCATCCATTAGATGGGACAAGTGGCGACAAATCAGTTACTTCGGTGATTCTCCTCTGGGAGGTTTGAAGAACTAACCGTTGAAACTCATGAAGCCTGAAGTGTCGAAGCACGTGGCAACCAACAATTGAGACACATGGTACATTCATGAGGTAGAACACGTGGCACTCATTCTTGGTCATTTGGTTGTGACATACACCCATTTCCACATGACATGTGTCACCCTTATCTCTAGGAAAACTCCACATCTATGACATCATACGACATTAGGTCGCCACATCACTTCGATGATTTTCCTTCAGGAGATGTTTCGTGCTTCATATTTGAAACTCCCGAAACTCAAACTTACAAAGTGAATTTGGATCATTCATCCATCCTGACACGTGGAGGCAGATCATTCACTTCGAAGATTTTTTTTTAAAGTAGATGTTTCATGTTTCACTTTCAAAAATCCCGAAGCCCGAAAGTCCGAAGTAAATCTGGACCATTGATCTCAGATCAACGAGAGACATTGATTCTTGCAGCAGGTAAATATCACCCAAATCTCCGATCATAATCATATCAACTACTATGTTTCATTGCGGGGATGTAAATTTCCCGGACGTTAATTTTCCAGAGCGGTCCCGCAATTTAAACCATGGTTTGGTTGGAAGGGTACATGGTATATTCTGGTGATTTGCGGGCCCAAAGGCGGTCTGAATCCAAACCACCCTCAATGAATTCTACAATCACGTTCTTTTATGACACCATGTCACATCCACATCACCTCCACTCATCCCAATCATTATTCAAACCTCCTCTCACCTTGTGACATCTATCCTCATACGTCATATACCCCTGCGCCCACTCATCCAGTCTTCCCATTGGATGCCTGCCTCCACGATTTCCTGTTCAAGACCAGTCATCACAGTGAAAGAAAGGGGAAGAGTCAAGTATAGTCAACTCAGACTGTGCTTAGCTTGTGAAAGCTTTGAAACAGACATGGAGTCATTCTCCATCACAGATCACAACCAGTTATCTCCAATAGTCTCCAACAACTTGCAAAAATGCCATCGATTGATAACAAAGCTCTTCTCTGTCACTTCGATGCCCATTTTCCGCCATTCAGTTCCTTCAGTATCTATCAGTTCTGTCTCAGAGATAGTGGTAGTTTTATTTTGATTAAGTCCAACATCTTCCTAGGTTAGATGCAAGAGTGTTTTTCTGTGTGAGATAAGAACCACTCTTGTTGATTAATTTCAACATCTTAGTACAGTTAATAATTTGATTTACAAACATCTATATTAATTTAGGTCTCAGTCACCTAAGGACGATGGGCCTTGCAACTTTTCTTTAAATAATTGGTTTTTGGATATTGTAAAGGTCATATTTTTTGAGGAAAGAATTGCAATACAATAGACTGGTTGGACTCGTTTTTATGCATGGATTAAATATTTCTACCTAGTGAACATATTCATGAAGACGGTGATTTGTTCAACCTCTTATGTGTTTTCATTCTTATATTGAATGCAATTTTTTATTTGCACAATGTGCTTTCATTTCCTTTCAGCTATTGTGTGACTTATTCTTACTGATACGAAACCTGTCAAACAACTAATGCTTAATAGTTCCTTTGGAAAGATTGTTCGACAGTAATGATGTTTACAAAGGAACTGCAGTGAAGGATCAAGAAGAAGAGGTGACATAATGAAATATTGGGACCACTGAGAGTCCGAAGATCATCAAGTTGTCCAAATAATTGGCTACAGAACAAAAGGACAGGTATTTCTGTCTCATTAAAAAGTTTGTTGATACTTTTGCATGATCCTATGAAGATTTGAAGACAATTGATACTGACATCATCCAACACAAGATCCCTCTGAAAATTGGCTCCAAGCCATTCAGACAGAGGATTAGAAAATTTAATCCTATGTTAATGTCTATAATTGAGAAAGAACTAAAAGGGATGTTGGATGCCAAGATTATTGTACCATTGAGGTATTCAAAATAGATTTCCAACCTAGTGCCTATAAGAAAGAAAAGTGGGGAGATAATATTATGTGTTGATTTCAGAAATCTCAACAAGTGTTCTTTGAAGGACAATTAACCCCTCCCCAAAATGGACCATATTCTACAGAGGGTGGTAGGTTCACAAACAATTTCCTTGTTGGATGGATACTCTGGTTATAACCAGATAATAGTTTGTGAGGAAGATAAAGAAAAGATATCATTCACCACCCCATGGGGAACATTCATGTATGACAAGATGCCCTTTGGGCTCATGAACATAGGGGTCACTTTTCAGAGGGCCATGGACATAGACTTTGTGTGGGAGAAGGACAAATTTATGGTCATATACCTAGATGACATTACCATTTTCTCCAAGTTTGATGAGGAACATTTGCAGCATTTCGAGTAGGTCTTCAAGAAATGTAGGAGGTATGGGATGTCCCTGAATCCTAGAAAGTATCACTTTTCCATGCTAGAAGGAAAGATCATGGGCCACATCATATCAGTGGGAGGCATAAAAAATTATCCAAAGAGGGTTTGTGCCATTCAACAAATCGAGATCCCCAGAAATAAAAAAGGTTGTCAAGTCTTTTATTGGTAAGATAAACTTCCTCGGATGTTTTGTACCTAATTTTGTTGAAATTATGAAACCCATTACTAACATGTTGAAGAAAGATGTTGTGATAAAATGGTCCATAGAGGAGAAATCATCTTTCCAAATGATCAAGCAAGCGTTTGTCGAAGCACCTGTATTGGCTAGCCCCTACTACACTAGAGATTTATTCATCTTCTTCTTTTCCTCAGATGAAACGATTGTTGTCGTACTGCTGCAAGTGAGGAAGGGCATGAGAAGCCCATATCCTTTTTCAGCAGAGCCCTTTGAGATGTTGATCTCAGGTATGATATATTAGAGAATCCATCTTATGCACTAGTCAAAGCACTCAATGCCTTCACGGTTTATGTGCTATAGTCTAGCATAACGACCTTTGTTCCTAGCAGCAGTGTCAAAGAGATTTTGGTCCAGCCAGACAAGGAGGGGAAAAGAGTAAAATGGATTGTCAATATGTTGGAGTATGATTTACACATAAAGTCCACCAACATGATCAAAGGGAAATGACTGGCAAAATTACTGTCAGAATCAAACTGCAAGGCGATAGAGTTTCATCAAATCTTCACCCAATCAGATGCACCCATCATACAACATGGACAAGACAATTTACATGTATTTGAAAAATATTCCTCTTCACCTTTCTATAAAAACATCATCTATTTTCTACAATATTTTGAATGTCCACCAGATGTGAAGAAGACAAAGGGAAGTTCTCTCAAGTTGAAATCCATAAAGTTTCATGTTTCAAACCAAAACCTGTATTGGAGAGATCTTGCTGGAATCCTATTAAGATGCCTTGATGAAAATGAAGCTAAAAAAGTCACGATAGAGATGCACATAGGAGTGTGTGGAGGGTGCCAACATTGGAAGGACACAATGCTCAAGATCCCGAGGGAAGGATACTACTGGCCCACCCTTTTCTCTGATGTGTTTTCCACTATTAGAGCCTACAACGAATCTCATATTTTTGCAGGGAAACAAAAGTTATTGTCACTACCCCTGAAACCTATCAAAGCCAATATTCATTTTCAACAATGGGGGTTATATTTCATAGGAAAAATAAATACACCCTCCAGTGGACAACACAAGTGGATCCTCACTGCCACCAACTACTTCACCATGTGGATTGAGGTTGTGCCCACCAAGAATGCCACTGAAAAGGTAATCATAAATTTCCTGGAAACTAATATTTTTTCCAGATTTGGTTTCCCTAGCAAGCTCGTGATAGACAATTCCCAAGATTTCAATTCCAAATCCATGATTGATTTCTATGGCAATCACAACATTTCCTTGACACATTCCACACCCTAGTACCCTCAGGGAAATGGCCTGGAAGAATCATCAAACAAGACTCTCATTAGAATCATTAGAAAGTTGTTGACTAAAAGAAAGAAACTCCAAACTCAAATATGCCTTATGGGTTGACAGGATCAACACTAAGAAGTCTCTGGGAACCTCACTATTCCATCTTGTTTATGGCATAGATGGTTTTTTTCCTACTCAACTTGGTATACCAGTCCTGAAATTCTTGCAGGAGGATACTGAGGATCCCAATGACATCCAACGGAGGATCTTACAAATTATAGAGGTTTAGCAGAGAAGAGAAGCACTTGATCAGTGAACTGAGGCATACGAAAGAAAGATCAAATCAACATTTGATAAGAAAACCAAGAAGGAGATTTTTCAGGAAGGTGACCTAGTTTTGAGGTGGGATGCCAGAAGGGATGACAAGCCCAAGCATGGTAAATTCGATAACCTCTGGTTTGACACTTTTAAGGTGGCTAAATTCGTGAACAAAAACACGTTCATTCTTCACAATCTAGATGATACGGAGATCCTTGGAAGCCTAGTAAATGGGTGCTTCTTGAAACACTACTTTGTTTGAGGATGGGGGAAGATCCCTCTTGTACCATAGACACTTTCCTTTATTTTTTATTTTGATTAGTTAGTTGTGTGTGAATAAATACTCCATAGCCCAACAATGCACTAGGGTGTAGTTTCAGTTTTTAATTCAATAAAATGCATGGTTGAGGGACAGTAATATATATGCTGGTATGACAGATAGAAATGAGGGTAAGTAATGAAGGATAAGAGAAGCTATCTAGTATCAAGGCACTGGTCTACAGTTCATAGCACCTCACAGGGATGAGCTATCCCCATTTGGAGCCAATGTTATAACCTAGGTCTTCATCCCCTGTTTCTCCTCTTGTTTAACCCTGCCTTTGTCTTTTTTTCCTTTTTCTGGTTGGTTCAGTCTTTTTCCCATTACTAGGTATCTTGGTACTTATTCATTTTTGAGTCATTGCACATGTCTGTCTCTGTATATTGAAGGATAAATATATGTTGGATTGGGTTCAAATTAATTGTCCTCATATGTTTTTATTGATTAAGCTCACCACAAGTCCACCAAGTCTTTTTTCATACGTAGGAAATGCTCGTGGATAAACACAACCGCTCAGAACAGTCATATTTGGGCCAGGGTTGCCGAAATAAATAGGGGAAATTTTCAATGGTGGAGATGTATTAAGTGAATCAGATCGAGGGATTTCATCCATTCGGGATGAAGAATCGCACGGAGTTTAAAATCAAGAGTCATCAAATCTCCTGAACTACCAGATCTCCAAAGTGAATCTCAGTCGTTCACCTACCATGACACGCGGCGACGAATCATCTACTTTGGAAATTTTCACTTCGGGAGTTTTCCAAGAAAAAACATTCGAAACTCTTGAAGAGACAAATACTCAAAGTCCCAAAATGAATCAGGACCATACATCAACTGAGACACGTGGAAGAAGATCATTTCACTCCAGGAGATTTTCCTTCGAGGGATTTTCAGGTTTCACGTTCGAAATTCCCGGAGAACCAAAGACCTGAAGTCCCAAAGTAAATTTAGACCATCCATCAGATGGGACACATGGCTACATATCAGTTACTTCGATGATTCTCCTTCGGGAGGTTTGAATCTCTAACAATTGAAACTCCTGAAGACCGAAGTGCAGAAGCACGTGGAAACCATCAATTGAGACATGTGGCACATTCAAGAGGTAGGACACGTAGCACTCATTCTCAGTCATTTGGTTGTTACATGAACCTGTTTCCACATGACATGTGTCACCCTTCTCTCCAGAACAACTCAACATCCATGACATCGTACGACATTAGGTTGCCACATCACTTCGATGATTTTCCTTCGAGAGATGTTTAGTGATTCACATTTGAAACTCCCGAAACCTAGACTTCCGAAGTGAATCTAGATCGTTCATCCATCATGACATGCAGAGACAGATCATTCACTTTGGAGGTTTGTTTTTTCGGAATATGTTTCATGTTTCACTTTCAAAATTCCCGAAGCTCGAAAGTCCAAAGTAAATATGGACCATTGATCTCAGATCAATGAGAGTCGTTGATTGTTGTGGCAGGTAAATATCACCTAGATCTCGGATCGTAATCAGATCGACGACTATGTTTCATTGCGGGGATGCAAACTGCCAGGACGTTAATTTTCTAGAGAGGTCTTGCAATTTAAACCATGGTTTGTTGGAAGGGTATGTGGCAACTTATGGGGAATTGTGGGCCCAAAGGCAGCATGAATCCAAACCACCCTCAATGACTTCTGCAATAACATGCTTGTATGACACTGCATCACATCCATGTGACCTCCACTCATCCCACTCATTATTCACGCCTCCTCTCACCTTGTGACATATGTCCTCATATGTCATATACCCCCACGCCTTCTCATCCCATATTCCCATTAGACATCTACCTCCATGATTTCCTGTTCACAACCAGTCATCACAGTGAAAGCGAGGGGAAGAGTCAAGTACAATCAACTCAGACTGCAATTATATAGTGAAAGATAAGACACAAATAAAGAGTCAATATCCATCACAGATCACAGTCCGTTATCTCCAATAGCCTCCAACAGCTCGTAGACATGCCATCGCTTGAAAACAGAGCTCTTCTCTATCACTCCGAGGCTGATTTTCAGAAATTTAGTTCCTTCAACACGTATCAGTTTTGTCTCAGAGACAATAGTAGTTTTATTTTGGTTAAGTCCAACATTTCCTAGGTTATATGCAAGAGTGGTCTTCTGTGTGAGATAAGAAACACTCTTGTTGATTAATTTCAACATCTTGGTACAGTTAATAATTTGATTTACAGATTGTTAGATTAATTTAGGTCCCAGTCCCCTAAGGACAAGGACCCCTGCAAATTTTCTTTAAATAGATAGTTTTTGGATATTGCAAAGGTCGGAATTTTTTAGGAAAGAATTGCAATAAAACATACTGGTTGGAATTTTTTTTATGCATGGATTAAATATTTCTACCTGGTGAACATATTCTTGATGACAATGATTCATTCAACTTCTTATGTGTTTTGATTCTTATCTTGAATACAATTTTTGATTTGTGCAATGTGATTTCATTTCCTTTCATCTATTGTGTGACTTATTCTGACTGATACACAACCTGTCAAGGAACTAATGCTTTAGTGAAAATTCATCTTTGCAACCTATGGGAGTTACTTTGTTTTGATACATGTTTGATGTCTCAAAATATTATTTTGAGTATTGAACTTCTTACAACAGATTATTCATTGAGTAGTTTGTTGTTTCTCTTTGTTTTCTATAATTTCATTGGTCTTTCTTTATTGTGCCATCAGCCAAGGAGGGCCCTCATCCATATAATTCTTCTGAACCAACCTCTCCTTTGTCTTGATAGAATAACCTTCTGGCCAAAGTTAAAGAAACAATCATTCTAAATTGATAGGTGTCCTAGATCTACCCTTTTAGCAGTCAAGTGTAGACCTTAGGACCAACAGAAGCCATGACTGACGTTTGTCCTTTGACATGTAATCCTTCCATAGCATTTTCCTGTTTGAAGACATGATCAAGGAGAGGTTATGAGCATATTGTTTTCTTCTCTATGGAAATCTTGTTAAAAAATTAAACAGAGGTCTTGAGCATAGTTTTACTTCTCTGTGGAAATATCATTAAAAAATGAAACATAGGTTTTGAGCATAGTTCTTTTTTTGTGCCAAGCTCGTTAAAAATGAAACAGTCACCTCTCTCATTGAGTCGAGTCTTTTCACTAGATATTATAGATATCGAGTCAAGTATTTATCTAGATCTTGTATATGCCGAGTCAAGTCTTTCGTTAGGTCTTGTATTTGAACCTTCCTTTCATCCACCCCTATCCTTTTTCTCCATCTAGTATGGAAATTGGTGACAACCTCAAGGTTGGCGAATGAAATGAATCTTGGGGGATATGTCTCCATCTTTTGATTATCATTATGGATTTATGCCGCTATGTTTTAAATATGGGGGTAGTGTACCAACCATCCATGGGTATCCCAACCTTTGTAAATTACGTTGGGAAATTACAAACACAGTTTAATTTTGTTTCAAGAATGTATAAAAATGAAACCAATTATGAGATTAGTCTTTATTCTTTCTCGTTCTAGTAAATACATGAGAGTAGGTTACCGATATTAGTCTTTGTTATTTCTTGTTCTCGTAAATACATGAGAATGTAACCTATTATACTTTTATCACTTTTTCAAACTCATAAATGTTATGTGAAAAATGAACTCCTTGGAGTCTCCTTTAAGCTCTTTTCAGACTCTCTAAACATGAAAAGATTGTCGAGTGATCTTGCTTCCTTTCACACTCTCTAAAAGGTTTCAAAGGGAATATTTCGAGTGGTATTTTATCTCTTTTTCATCCTCGTGAGACTAAAATTACGAAAAATAACAACCCTGGAGTCGCCTTTAAGTTTTTTTCAGACTCTCTAAACATGAAAAACCTCTGTGTTTTCCTTCTCTGGACTCGCTAAACTAAACATTAAAGGGCCCATATGGGAACGAACCCTTACCTCTTCCATGTCATTAAAAAAAGGAAAAGGAACTTACCGAAGGTGAGTTGTATCGAACATGTGTTACCCTCCTCGAGCTCGTTGAATGAAAAATAGGTACTCATCTATCTGGGTGGGGGAAAAATTGAAGGAAGTGGGTCAAATGTTTTGGAAATCCTTTATGGAAGCTTGTGTCACCCTTGAACATGGAACCTATTTCTTTCTTCTCTTACAGTTGGGTAATCCCCTTGTCTTCGAGTCATACCAATTCCATGTGTCGCTATATTTTTCGGCCAAGTCGAAGAGTGATCCTATTTTCATCACATTACATTCTTGGTACTCGTCGAGTCAATGCTTCCAAGTCAGTTTTCGTGCCTCATCATGTTCAAGGGAAGTTTTACTTCAAACCATCCATCTTTAGTATTTCCATTTTCCATTTCCTGTGTTGGTCCATACTCATTTAATTCACCATATTACATCACCTTTTAGTGTCAGTTCCATGTCGATGATGGGGGATACATCAAGGCTCTCCTTCGACAATTATTTTCCTGTCAACATCCACGCATCATTAGATAATTAGACTTAGAAACCAGTGGGTACGTTGGGACCTACATGCCTCAATGACAGGCCTCCTCACTTCTGAAATTAGTATTACATCATTGACCTATGATTGGATCATTCCACGAATGTTGGACTTCAACTCATTTATTCACATTTGTTTGATTGTACTAGGATACCTTGGGAATCATTGACATCATTGGCGATATCCCTCACACTTTTTAATGGTATACATCAATGAATGGTAATCAAGTGGTTTCTACCATGTTCGACATGAAAACATGTATTCACATGGCTAGATTCGTACCACATCGGGATTGGGATGAAGACCCTCGGATGAGCATTCAATATATTATATGTTTTTCCCAAGCTACGAAGGAGATCATTTGAGCATGTTGATATATATACTGTCACAGTGATCCACATTGTATTTGTATGTGGCTATGTTTTATCATCTCGTAGCTCCAATATGTATTTTTTCATGGCTACGATCAATTCATGTTATGGAGGTACGGATCCACATTTTATCTCTGGTGGCCATATCCTTAATCAATATTTTTTATGGATCCATGGTGTATTGTTTGGAGACCATGCTTTGATTCATCTCGTATTCTGATCATAGGTATTCCTACCTTGAAACTGGTGCTAGCCTATGGCTTACCTTTACCAATCACTAAGTCTAAATTTGTCACCTATATTTGTATTATTCATTTAGGATATATTAGTAATATATCCTCAAGTGATGAATAATGAGTTAGTTAAGATTTCCTAGCCTAGTCATCATGCATGATTTTAGGATCTAGAGAAAATATCTCTATGAGGTGGCATCACCCACTGTACTATAAATATGTAACATTGGAGTGAATAATTAAAAGTGTTGGCTAGTGAGCCTTTTCCACCATGTTGTTGTTCTTCTCTATATTTTATCAATTGGTATCAGAGCCATGGTAAAAATATGGTGATAGTATCAGAGTTGGATTGGGCATAAGTCCCTCACGGGAGTGCCCAGGGACATGGGAAGAGTAGAGAAATAGTGTGTTTTCTGTGTTAATATTTTTGCATGACTGTGTGGATTGATTTGTTCGTTGAGGGAAGATATCTACGTGTGTGCTGAGGAGATTGGTGACCTATGTGAAGGCAATTTATATCCGTTGTAAGATCGTTTTTTTTGTGATGAAAGATCATTGATAGCAGCGTATAGATAGTTCCAACAACATGGAGAAAACATTCGCAGGTTTTGGGTAACAAATGCATATTTGTTTCTTGATTATTCTTTCTTTTATAGACCTATGAATCATTCACTTTGCCATGGATATGTACAGCAAAATAGTTTTCATTTCATGTAAAGAAAAATAAGTGGAGATGTGCAGTGTGTCCTCTATTTACAGTATAGTCCATAGACCAGTGGCTCCAAGACCGTGGCCTCTCTCGCACTGGTGCCTCCCTTCTATGTTGATACTTGTGGCATCCTGATACGTGGAAGTACTACTCCATATTGCAGCCTCATATAAGCTACAGGTCAACCTTTGGCCCTAGATCAAATTTACCCTGTTGGTGTAGCTTTCGAGCATGGCCCTCATGGGATGAGATGACATGTTGTAAATTTGATCTAGGGCCTTGCATCACATGGTTCCATTTGATCGAGGGCCCTGTATCACATAACATTGATCTAGGGCCTTGTATCACATAAAATTTTTGTACCTCACATAAGTGGTCCCCTTATGGCGTAGCTTTCAAGCATGGCCCTCACAGGACGAGATAACATGTGGTTGTTCCCACATGCCCACTTTGTTTTGTACTCAAATGAAACAAGTATGGTACTCTCTTGAGCCTAGAAGGGGGGAGTACAATGATGTAACTCTCATGCACCTTAAGGGGGGAGTTCAAAATTCCAATGAAGATGGTTCATGAAACCACTTGTGGTCTCTCCTTTCAGCTGAAAAAGGGGGGAATTGATTATGGAATTGAATATGGTTGTCAAACAGAAAGTTTTGACAACAACAAACATCAAATATGCCAGATGGGCATGAAATTTTCCAAATGGGCAATTGTGGTTTGTAGATGACAGACTTTGGCAGAATTATGGTTCAATAAGTTTAAGTTGAATCATACAGATTTTGATTTTGAGAGCAATGATGTGAACATTTGGTTCACATAGATGGTCATTCGACCTAGCAGAGGACAAGACGATCCTTCTGCATTGCAGCTTCGTATTTGATTGAGTTGTCAGGCATTTTTCAGGGATGTTTCAGACTAGAAGTTGATTCACTTCTCTTGGTTCGCTCTCATCAGATTGGAGTTTACATTAAGTAAACAATTTGCATGCATCCTAGCTCACATGATTACATATTGAGATTTTCAAGAGATGCCAGGATTTGACAGGATTATGGTTCAATGAATTGCAATTGAATCATACACATTATACATTGGGATGTTGTTGGACACCTAAAAGTGTCAAGATTCGTTAGTGGTTATCCAAAAACCATCAGATACATGGTATCAATTGGTCAGTGGTTATCCCAAACCACATATTTAGAGAGCACTTTCAGTGATACACTGATAGTAGAGTGGTGATACTACATCTTCACCAATTAGAAGAAGGCATCAGATTTTTCTAGCTAAAATACTTGGCAAAATGATCATATTGTCAAGCAATCAGAAAATTTTCAGATATTGCAGTTGTTCACTTCCATATCTCATCTCTCTTCCAGTTCATTTCAAATGAACATTTTTAGCATCTAGATTGGCGGTTTTTCAGGTAGTTTTTCATTGAGGCTCAACTCAGGAGTTTCATTATGAAGACTTGGAATTGATACCAGTTTATGCTTTATTATTGTTATTATTGATTGGACTTGTGATTGAGGGGGGGGATTGTTAGCCTATGGCTTACCTTTACCAATCACTAAGTCTAAATTTGTCACCTATATTTGTATTATTCATTTAGGATATTAGTAATATATCCTCAAGTGATGACTAATGAGTTAGTTAAGATTGCCTAGCCTAATCATCATGCATGATTTTAGGATCTAGAGAAAATCTCTCTATGAGGTGGCATCACCCATTGTACTATAAATATGTAACATTGGAGTGAATAATTAAAAGTGTTGGCTAGTGAACCTTTTCCTCCATGTTGTTGTTCTTCTCTATATTTTATCAAATGGAACATATATTAATATCGTTTGATGGTTGTTTGCAGCTTCATCAAGGTTCTTGAGCTCCACTCCTTTTCATTGAAGAATTGTAAAGTGTTTTTTTCCATTAGTTTCTCTTCTAACCTCACACTTTAGGGGGCATACTGTTACACATAAAATTTCCACACCTAGGTACCTTTCCCTAAGTGTCGCAAGTGTCATAAAACTGTCATATGCACCTTGATAAGTGTTGCATACACCTTGACACTATGAAATAACATATGTCACAATACCTAGTCAATGTGGAGGAGAAATATATTATATGAAGGTCAAAATATTATGTGCACATGAATTATTATTAATATTTATGAAAAGGAAATTAATTTAGTGTGAGAATCCACCTCACATTTGGTTTCCTATTTTTAAGGGGAGGATGAGGATCTCATAGATGGTTGAAATATTTCTTCCTTAAAATCCTTGAGAGATATTTCCTCCCTAAAATCCTTAAGAGATATTTTCTCCATAAATATCTTGGAGATCCCATTTTAGTGGATCTGATGAGTGATCCTATCCATGGTGGTTAAGCCTCTAAATCATAAATAATGAGGGATTTTCGATGGATAAGAGGAAGGAAGATTAGAAGTATCAAACTTATGATCTTGGGAGGAAGCGTTTTGGATATCAAACCTATGATATTGGGAGCATCGTGCAAGGGATGGATGAGGAGGATTGTTGCAACTGCATCTACACATTGTAAGTGTCTTTTTAATGTTCTCATTAATATATGCTTGGCCTATTTCCTTCTAGTTTATGTATCTTTACATATTCTTGTCTATTATGGATGAATTTGGTTTAAAATAATCTTGGTAGAGTAGGAAGTCTTTTTTTTATTCATTTTCCATTGCATTGCATGTATAGTGTTGTGCTAAGGAGCTTGGAGATCAAGTTCAGATTGGATTAATTGAGGACAAGATTCGAAACAAGGTACATCATATCTTCTCCCTCTCTTTCTTTTGATTAGATTAACTATATTTAAAGGGATTTTAGTATCCATTTTCATCTTTCTGTCTCGGTATTAAGGGTCTAGAATCTAAGGGAGGATCCACCAGTCCCCAATGGAGTTTCCACCGGTGTACAAGTTGACCTTCCCTCAGATTCTAGACCCCTAATTGCGAGACAGAAAGATTAAAATGTACACTAACATCCCTTTAAATATAGTTAATCTAATCAAAAGAAAGAGAGGGAGAAGGTATGATGTACCTTGTTTTGAATCTTTTCCTCACTTAATCCAATCTAAACTTGATCTCCAAGTGTATTCCAAATACAAAAAGTATGTAGAACATAAATAAATAGCTAGAAATGGAAGATGAACAACAATATAACCAGAACAACACCATGAAAATACCAAAATGATAACAAAATAACACCATAAATAACACTTTCATTACTGAGAGAAATGTTCACTTGCCTCTTTGAGGGGGAAACCTACAACAGAGAAGAGCTCTATTACAATAACATCCCAGACCAAAGTTCTCATACCCTTGACTCCTATTTATACTAAGTATGTCTATAAAAAGAACCATCTAGAGGAAGATCCTTCTAGAAGTGGAAGCTTATATCAGGTCTTTTTACATTAGACTTATTCTTCCTTATTTATAGGCCTTATTAATATTGACCTTTATTACATGGAAATATATTTTTCTACCTACATGAGGGGATAAGTATTTACCATGTCCTCCCCCTTAAAAAATAACCTTGTCCTCAAGGCTTGAGATGGGGAAATTGTTGTAGAATGGTAGTTGGTTCCTAAGTGGCATTTGCTGGAGTTGTATCTTTCCATTGGACTAACTCTTCCTTGATGGTTCGTTGATGCAATCAACACTCATGCTGGTCCAAAACTACTTATGGTTGTAAGCAAATGGAGCCTTCTTCGTCCAACTTAGGAAATTTGGTTTGAGTTTGACAGTTAGTTCCAATCACCTTCTTTAAGAAGGAAACATGAAAGACATGATGGTGCTTAGAATGAATGGGAAAAGATAACTGATAAGCCACCTATCCCACATGCTTGAGAATGGTATAAGGACCATAAAATTTGGGTGCCAGTTTCTGACAATGGTCAGCCTTGAGGGAATTTTGCTTGTACGGTTACAGTCGAAGAAACATCTGATCCCCTTATGCAAATTGACATTCAGATTGACCTTGATCTGCTTGTTGTTTCATGAAATTCTAGGCCATGACCAAATTCTCTTTGAGGGTACATAGAATAGCTTCTTGAACTCTAAGCGTTTGGTCAACCACCTCGACCTTCGCGACACTTGGAAAATATGAGAGGACTGAAGGTGGATTTTGTCCATACACCGCTTCAAAAGGAGTCATGCACATATCTATATGGTACAAATTGTTGTACCACCATTCAACTAGTGGTAACCATTGATCCCACTGATTATGCCTTTCCGATGCAAAACACCTCAAATATATTTCCAAACAATTGTTGAGAAATTCAGTTTGACCATTAGTTTGGGGATGATAAGTTGTGCTGAGATGCAATTGGGTGCCTTGTAGCTTGAACAGTTCTTTCCAAAAATTGTTGGTGAAAGTCGGGTCACGATCATAAACAATAGAATGTGGCATGCCATGAATCTTGAATATATAATCCATGAAACGTTGAGCCATAGTAGATGCTATAAATGGGTGTTGAGGAGAACATAAATTAGCATACTTGGAAAGACGATCAACTACCACCATGATGAATGATTTATTTCCTGATTTGGGTAAGCCGACAATAAAATCCATATATATTTCTCGCCAAATAGTAGGTGGAATCGAAAGGGGTTGTAGTGTGCTAGGGGATTTGAAATTTTCACCCTTGTTGCGTTGACACACATCACATTCAACCACAAAATTACAAATGCCATGTTTCATACCCTCTCAGAAAAAAGAACGTTTGACCCAGTCATAGGTTTGGTAAACCCAGAGTGCCCAGCTGTGGGCATAGCATGAAGCTCATAAAGTACCACGGATTTAAGTTTTGATTGTTTACTTAAATACAAATGACCTTGGTATCGAGGCTCATCATTGAGCCAAGAGTACCCTGGGGAAATTGGATAATTGGACTGCAATTGTTGTATCAGATGGGAACTTTTGGGATCGTGTAGCCATTCTTGGTTAACAACTTGGAGCCAATCTGGTACAATGAAAGAGAGAGAAAAAATAGACCCTTCATCTTCATATTTTTTGGAAATTTCATCAACAACCACATTGTCTTTTCCTTCTTTATAAATGATCTCATAATCATATCCAAAGAGATTAGTTACCCATTTTTGTTTCTCAGGGGAGGAAAGGTGTTGTTCCAGGAAATACTTGAGGCCTTGATGATCTATCTTAATTTGGAAGTGTTTCCCCAATAAATAAGGTCGCCAAAGATCCACGGCATGTAGAATAGCCAAAATTTCCTTTTCATAGATTGATTTGCCCAAATTTCTCTCGGAAAATTGTTTGTTGGTAAAAGCTAAAGGCCGACCCTCTTGCATAAGGACAATGCCAATTCCTTTCCTAGAAGAATCACATTCCAGGACAAAGGTCTTTGTGAAATCAGGAAGGGACAGGACTGGAGTGGTGTAGATGGCCATATTCAAGGTTTGAAAATCTTGAGCAACTGTTGGATTCCAAGTGAAAGAATTATTTTTAAGGAGTGCAGTGAGAGGTGTCACAATATTTCCATAATTCTTAACAAACTTGTGATAATAACCTGTTAAACCCATAAATCCCCGCAAGATTTTGAGAGTCTTTGGATGAGGAAAATCTTGCATATCTTCAATCTTTTTAGGATCCACCTTGATGTCGTCCTTGCCAACAAGATGACCCAAGTACTCTACTGCTGAGGTGTCAAAAGAACATTTATATTGTTTGAGGAAAAGTTGGTGATGAGAGAGTAGATGGAGAACTTGATCCACATGAGAAAGATGGTATGTCTAGGTTTTGCTTTAGATGAGGATATCATCAAAGAAAACTAACAAACAATGAGAGAGAAAAGGACGGAATACATGATTCATGTGGATTTGGAAAGTGGATGGAGAATTACACAAGCCAAAGCGCATGAACAAAAACTCATAGTGGGCCTCATGAGTTCTAAAGG
This sequence comes from Picea glauca, assembly GCA_000966675.3. Lineage (NCBI taxonomy): Eukaryota > Viridiplantae > Streptophyta > Pinopsida > Pinales > Pinaceae > Picea > Picea glauca. Next base: position 412,507 of record JZKD02S1628152.1, on the reverse strand, counting down.
CATTCTTAGGAATGTTTTCCTCTTTCATACGGATGTGGTGGTAGCTTGAACGAAGATCAATCTTAGTAAAGAACTCGGTGCCACTCATTTCATCCAAGAGGTCATCAATGAAAAGAATTGGAAATTTGTCTTTAATGGTGAGTTTGTTGAGGGCGCGGAAGTCAGGACACATGCACCAAGAAACTTATTTATTAAGGACCATGACCACATGAGAAGAGTAGCAGCTCGTACTAGGGCAGATAACACCTGCGTTGAGCAGTTCTTGAACCATTTTCTCAATTTAATTTTTTTGGGAATAGGGGTGATGATAGGGATGGATATTGGGAGGAAGGATTCCTGGGACAAGGGGAATGGAATGATCATTAACACCATTGGAAGGAGGGAATCCCTAGGAAGTGGAAAAAACCATTTGATGTTTAAAGAGGATGGATTGGAGGTCCTGCAACACAGAGGGTGTCTTAGTGGCTTGGATGGCATGGAGTTGGGAAATAATGCCAGAATGACCGTTTTTTGAGAATATTTTCCATGCGATGGGAACTAATGATCTCCAGGGAATCAACAGTGATTCCTTGGAACTTATATCTTTGGCCCTCCTAGTTGAATTACATGGTTAATTCCTTAAAATCCATGAGAATGGGATCCAAAGTCCTTATCCATTCCGCACCCAACACAATGTGACAACAACCCATGTTGATAGAAAACATATAAGATTTTAGATGGTAGTCACCAATTTGGAGATGCACATTTTCACAATGCCCTCCACATTTCATGGACCCACCATTGGCAATAATGATTTGGAAATTATTGATTACATGGATATAGTAATTAGTTTCTTGGGCAATGCAGAGATGAATAAAATTATGGGTGCTTCCACTATCAACAAGAATGATGACCTTCCTATGCTTCATGTAACCAATTAGCTTGACGGTTTGGGGAGCTGTGAATCTAGTGAGAGCAATTAGAGAAATGACTAGTTCTACTTTAGGAGGGTCTGAGGGAGGGGTTATGTCTATGGGTTCAGATGACACAGACACAAGGGAATCCTCAACATCCACTTCTGAAACATCCTATGAGATGGCCATACAAATATTTTGTTCCTTACACTTGTGTCCCAGAAAATATTTATCATCACAATTATAACAAAGGCCTTTGAGTTGGCGTTCATCCATTTTGGACCTAGTCAATTTCTGGATCTTGAGTAGAATAGAAGGAAGAGTGGGAGTTATTGGTTTAGTGCGAGGAATAAATGAGGGTTTTCGATTTTGAGAAGAGACAACATGTTGTGCTTCCTTATCTCTTATAGTAATGTCCACCCAAATTTGAGGCCGAGCCATGAGGACATGAGCACGAATCTCATCCTTGAGGCCACTGATAAAACATTCTCAGAAAAAAGCATCAAGCATTCCCTCTATATGAAAATCTAGTCGCTCAAAAGAAGCTATAAAGTATTCCACTGTGCGAGATTGTTTCAACTTTATCAAACAACCTAAATGGTTGGTGTCATTGTCAAAGCGTTCATAAATCTCGGCCACAAAGTGTGTCCAAGCCACATAGCCTAGGCGATCATTTTTTCTCCATTGCCACCATTGACAATGTTCTTTATCTAGATGGAGAACACCATATCGAAGTTTGGCGAACTCTTCTGTAATTCCATAAAAAGAGAAATAATGTTCCATTTAAGTTACTCAGCCAGTGGGATTTGATCCATCAAATTTGGTCACATCCACATGTGGAAGGCATAGGTCACACTGAAAGGGATGGGGCTGAAAATTATGGGAATGAGAGGAAGTTTTAACTTTGGTATGCAAAGGTGGGTATGATAAGGGAAGATCTGTAGGGATATGTAGCTTAGCGCAGATCGTCGTAGCGACACATTCAAGCTGGGTAGTAATGTATTGTTTGAGATCTCGTCTGATTTTCTTGATTGAGGTAGTGACTGAATCTAGAATGGAGAAATGCATTTTTTGATTGATGGAGAAAATATTGGCATTGATCTGTCGCACTTCTTGTTGGGTTTCTATGAAATTAGAGTGCAAGGTATTGAAGCGAGCTTCCAAGTCTTGGCTATGGGTATGGGCCACGATGACTAGGGAACATGAAAATGGGCGGGCGGGACCACACAAAAAATGGGTTATGGGTGAAGTGTATCACAACGATCAGGGCAACGAGGTGAAACCAATGGGGTAAATCCCAAATAAGGGTGTTGGAAGGAGGTTCGGTCCACAAAAAAAATTTGCTGAAAAATGATAGGTATGAATGCGATCATGGTGAAGAGATAAAACCAACATAATAGGTATCAAATAATGGTTCCAACATGATCCATACTTTTTTTTTTTTTTTACATTTTTTTTACTCCTCCAGAGTTATACACCGATTTGAATAATAATGCAGGGATGAAATGTCCAAATGCTTAACAGGAAGAAATGTGTAGTAATTTCGCAACTTGAATGCATGATACATAGTTGCACTGCTATAGATATTATCTAGTTTTTTTTCATTTTCGTCCCAAGGGTTAGGTATTCATGGGTTCTACAGACAAGGGTTTTCCCTATGGTATAACTCTCTGATATACGTGCAGGGTCCAACAATATTACTTGGCCCAATATCTCAGGGCACCAACTAAGGAAGCTAGATCGTACCCTTATCCATAGTACTGGACTACCCAGGTACTAGAGAGTATCTTCCCGAGTGTTGTTCTTGGTGGCACTATAACAGTCAAGCGATCGATTAGTTTATCTATGAAGGGCTTCAAGAGATCTAGGATGATCCGTATACAAGTGTTGTTTTATGTGATACCAGTCGAAGGGATACCAACAGGGTTTACAAGGGTGGCTCACATATGTGTGCTTAAGTACCACTTGTATTTCCTGCATAGATGAATCCCTGACTGTGGGTTTATGCGCGTAACGACGAATCTTTGTAGCTTAAAGATGCCAGAATACGTCTCTACCCTAAAAAACATTTACCCACAATTTTCTATTGAGGAAGGTGTTTTCATACCACTTGTAATATTCCATATATAAAAAGTATGAAGAACATAAATAAATAGCTAAAAATGGTAGACGAACAACAATATAACCAGGACAACACCACGATAATACCAAAATGATAACAAAATAACACCAGAAATAACACTTTCATTATCGAGACCAATGTTCACTTTCCTCTTCGAGGGGGAAACCTCCAGCAGAGCAGATATCTATTGCAATAATATCCCAAACCAAAGTTCACATACCCTCGACTCCTATGTATACTAAATATGTCTATCAAAATAACCATCTAGAGGAAGATCCTTCTAGAAGCGAAAGCTTCTATTAGGTATTCTTACATTGGAATTATTCTTCCTTATGTCTAGGCCTTATTAATATTGACCTTTATTACATGGAAATATATTATTCTACCTACATGACGGGTTAGGTCCCTAACACCAAGCTCCTTAGAATGAGAGGATACCTACAATGCAATGGAAATCGAAGAAAAAAAAAGACTTCCTACTCTATCAGATTAATTTAAACCAAATTCATCCATAATAGACAAGCATATGAAAATATACATAAAAAAGAAGGAAATAGGTCAAGCATATATTAATGAGAACATTAAAAATACACTTACAATCTGTAGATGCATTTGCAACAACCTCTCCAAGTCCTCCTCGTCCAACCCTTGCACGATACTCCCAAGATCATAGGTTTGATATCAAAAAATCTTCCTCCCAAGATTATAAGTTTGATAACTCTAATTTTCCTTCCTCTTCTCCATGAAAAATCCCTCATTATATAGGATTTGTAGGCTTAAACACCATGGAGAGGATCACTCATTAGATCCACTAAAATGGGCTCTTCAAGATATTTAGGGAGAACATATCTCTTAAGTATTTTAGGGAGAAAATATCTCTCAAGGATTTTAAGGAAGAAATATTTCAACCATCCATGAGATCCTGAACCTCACCTTAAAAATAGGAAACCAAATGTGAGGTGGAATCTCACACTAAATTAATTTCCTTTTCATGAATATTAATAATAATTCATGTGCACATAGTATTTTGACTTTCATATAATATATTTCTCCTACACATTGACTAGGGATTGTGACTCGTGAATGAATATAGATCAAGATATGACTCATCAATGATGTACATTAACTCATCAACTACATGTCCCTATATGTACCTCAACCAAATTCCAAATGCATGCACCAATATATCCAACAAATACGCCTCTAATGATACATCACAAGATATATCGATGGAACTCAAATATGTACCATCCATGAACCTCAACAGATCTGCCTTAACCACCATTCACTACAACAACTACTAAGCATCCAAAAATACATGTACTAGAAGTGTGCCTCAATATATCAATGAAATCTCTAGCTACCATCATCATGGTATATCTCATAACCAAAGTGCCATAACTTCACTGTCACAACCAACATTGTTCCTCAAAAGAAAAAGTCTCAATCCATACTCTAGAGTTAGTATAATGCATCAAGGATAGACTTTCAACACTCAACCATTTTCCATGTCCATACATACATCTATTATGTATGCCAACATCTAATCATGAAAACCTGCAACAAACAATGTGAGACCCTGCAACAAACCTACCGGACCCTGTAGCACATAGTTATACCATCACACCAAGATGCAACTTATTTGTATAGCCTACTTTCCAACGTTTTTACCACAGTATGCGGCCTGTTGTACAGACAACTCACGTATGTACGCGATCTATTCATAGTTTATCTTGCATATCTACATGACTGTTATCAATGTAACCCACATATTCTTCAGAAGAAGTCAAGCTTGATCTTCCCTTAGGGATTTTGTTCTATTCTGATTGTTCAGTCTTCTTCACCCACTTTTGAAGGTGTCCCAACTTCTCATAACTTGAGCTCTGAGATTCCATCTTTCCAATGCTATCTTCCTTTCTAGCCTTATGTGTTCTTCTATTCATACTATATGAAACACTCATCATGGATTGTCTTCTTGTGTTCCAAAAATCCTGGGACTTGTGGCCAAATTCACTACAATTGTAGCATCTCATGGTGTGACAGTGAACAACAATCTGTCCCACTTGATTACATCTCCAACACCTTAGGGTGTTATGAAACCTTCCATTATCTTGCCTTGCATAATGTTTGCAATCCAGAGCTTTGTGACCATATTCATTGCATGAATAATAGTGACCATAGAAGACAAGATCCATAATTTTATGATCTAATAACAACTCAAAGGACAAAATGAGAAAGAATCTCAAACCAACCTATGAGACTTTAAACTCCCCTTGAGACTAGGAAACTACTTGGGATATAATGAGGAAGAATCTCAAAACAACTCATGAGACTCTAACTTCCCCTTGAAACTAAGAAACTAATTGTGAGATGGATTCTCACTCTTAATTTAATTTCTTTTTTACAAATTAAATGAATTGCTCCAAAAAAAATTAATCATTTATAATTAATCATTTTCACTTTTTACCAAAACTTTAATGATCTTTAGCCTTGGTTGTAAAGAGTAATACACCTTGTGTAGCCCCACAAAAAAAAACTTTTGGTCCAAAAATATAGAGTGAAACTGTAACTTGAATGTCCACAACTACCTTTACCCGCTTCTAGGAAGAGTCTTACACTCCCCGATGCACTTCCCCACTCAATGAAAACATTAATTCCTTGATCAAAAATGTCTAAAAAAGGCAGCACCCTTCATATCCTTCACCTTTGTACTTAGGAATGACATGACATTTCTCGAACATTTAGGCCAATATGCACTTCTCCAACTGATATGAAGACAAAATTTGCAATTGTTTCCTTCAATGCTACCAAAGAGGCTTAGACATCCATGAAAGGATTTTCTCACTCTCAAAATCTTTAAGAGTGGCTAATTACCCCTTATTACAAAATGCAACATTTAAGAACACCATTACAAAAGGAACTCGAATCTGTCATAGTACAACATAGCAAACCATAGTGTATTGACAAACAAAATGGGTCGTTGGTTCAATCTGCAGTCGGTGCATTTTTAACTCTCACCCTTTTACTACATGGAACAAGCTAGAACAAAAACCAGTCTCCTGTGCACATACACATACTCCGAACTCTGGTACAATGGATCATGGCCGCTTCTCCCGCTGTCGTTTTAGACTAAATATTCAGAATCTTCAACATATCGATTCACCGTCAGCGATAGGCGTTAACAATGATCCCCTTGGCATCAAAGGCACTGTTAGAAAGTATTATTTCCAGAGTTCGTTATGAATGCAAATATCGAAAATATTCTTCAACAGATTGAATGCAAATATCGAAAATATCCATTTCCAAAGGAAAATGGATCTATAATTGACAATCCCACTATATTTAGCCTCCGTTATGGTGCTTTCTCCAGACGTGAGGCCATGCAACCTCGAATGATCCCTGCAGCAGTCAACCCACCTATGTTTGGAGCTCAAACTGTCGAAGATCTTGTAGTTGTGATATCTGATGGCAGAACTGATAAATTGTGAAAGACAGAGGAATGCAGAGAGAAAAGAATAGTATATTCAAATGTATGAAGAAGTACAGAATAGAACTGAAGCGATTCAGAAGCTACACTACAATGTAAGATGGTTGAGCTATATATGCTCAAACAAGACCAAAATAGAAAGTACAACTGTCCAGTATAGCTGGTAGTGTACGGTCATACTGTTGAGGGTACAATATATTTAACACTCCCTCTTAGACTCAACAGTTACAGTCAGCAGCACTGACTATGCCTAAGTGTTGTCTCTGGAAGTCAAAAACTGACTTTTCTAGTGGCTTGGTGAAAATATCAGCAAGCTGATCTCTAGAACCACAAAATTGAAGTGCAATGTCACCATTATTGACTAACTCACGTATGAAATGAAACCGAGTGTCAATATGTTTACTTTTCTTGTGGAACACATGGTTCTTGGATAATGCAATTGCTGATGTGTTGTCACAGAAGATAGGAGTTGGATCCTTCTCTGTTTGTGACATGTCTTTCAATAATCTTC
>JZKD02S1628152.1:351333-362844 GCA_000966675.3 Picea glauca | reverse complement strand
AGATATCACAACTACAAGATCTTCGACAGTTTGAGCTCCAAACATAGGTGGGTTGACTGCTGCAGGGATCATTCGAGGTTGCATGGCCTCACGTCTGGAGAAAGCACCATAACGGAGGCTAAATATAGTGGGATTGTCAATTATAGATCCATTTTCCTTTGGAAATGGATATTTTCGATATTTGCATTCAATCTGTTGAAGAATATTTTCGATATTTGCATTCATAACGAACTCTGGAAATAATACTTTCTAACAGTGCCTTTGATGCCAAGGGGATCATTGTTAACGCCTATCGCTGACGGTGAATCGATATGTTGAAGATTCTGAATATTTAGTCTAAAACGACAGCGGGAGAAGCGGCCATGATCCATTGTACCAGAGTTCGGAGTATGTGTATGTGCACAGGAGACTGGTTTTTGTTCTAGCTTGTTCCATGTAGTAAAAGGGTGAGAGTTAAAAATGCACCGACTGCAGATTGAACCAACGACCCATTTTGTTTGTCAATACACTATGGTTTGCTATGTTGTACTATGACAGATTCGAGTTCCTTTTGTAATGGTGTTCTTAAATGTTGCATTTTGTAATAAGGGGTAATTAGCCACTCTTAAAGATTTTGAGAGTGAGAAAATCCTTTCATGGATGTCTAAGCCTCTTTGGTAGCATTGAAGGAAACAATTGCAAAGTTTGTCTTCATATCAGTTGGAGAAGTGCATATTGGCCTAAATGTTCGAGAAATGTCATGTCATTCCGAAGTACAAAGGTGAAGGAGATGAGGGGTGCGGCCTTTCTTAGACATTTTTTATCTTCGAGAAATGTCATGTCATTCCGAAGTACAAAGGTGAAGGAGATGAGGGGTGCGGCCTTTCTTAGACATTTTTTATCAAGGAATTAGATACATGTTTTCATTGAGTGGGGAAGTGCATCGTGGAGTGTAAAACTCTTCCTAGAAGCGGGTAAAGGTAGTAGTGGACATTCAAGTTACAATTTTACTCTATATTTTTGGACCTTGGTTGTAAAATGTAATAACCCTATTAAGGACCAACGAAAATAATTTTTGGACCAAAAATTATTTTCGTGGGGCCACACAAGGTGTATTACATTTTACAACCAAGGCTAAAACTCATTAAAGTTTTGATAAAAAGTGAAAATGATTAATTATAAATGATTAATACTTTTGGAGCAATTCATTTAATTAGTAAAAAGGAAATTAAATTAAGTGTGAGGATCCATCTCACAATTAGTTTCCTAGTTTCAAGGGGAAGTTAGAGTCTCATGAGTTGTTTTGAGATTCCTCTTCATTATATCCAAAGTAGTTTCCTAGTCTCAAGGGGAGTTCAAAGTCTCATAGGTTGGTTTGAGATTCTTTCTCATTTTTTCCTTTGAGTTGTTATTAGATCATAAAATTATGGATCTTGTCTCTTATGGTCACTATTATTCATGCAATGAATATGGTAACGAAGCTCTAGATTGCAAACATTATGCAAGGAAAGATAATGGAAGGTTTTATAACACCCTAAGGTGTTGGAGATGTAATCAAGTGGGACACATTGTTGCTCGTTGTCACACCATGAGATGCTACAATTGTAGTGAATTTGGCCACAAGTCCCAGGATTGCTGGAACACAAGAAGACAATCCATGATGAGTGTTTCATATAGTATGAATAGAAGAACACATAAGGCTAGAAAGGAAGATAGCGTTGGAAAGATGGAATCTCAGAGCTCAAGTTATGAGAAGTTGGGACACCTTCAAAAGTGGGTGAAGAAGACTGAACAATCAGAACAGAACAAAATCCCTAAGGGAAGATCAAGCTTGACTTCTTCTGAAGAATAGTGGGTTACATTGATAACAATCGTGTACATACGCAAGCTAAACTATGAATAGATCACATACATACGTGAGTTGTCTGTACAACAGGCCACGTACTGTGGTAAAAACCTTGGAAATTAGGCTATACAAATAAGTTGCAGCTTGGTGTGATGGTATAACTATGTGCCACAGGGTCTGACAAGTTTGTTGCAGGGTCTCACATTGTTTGTTGCAGGTTTTCATGATTAGATGTTGGCATACATAATCAATGTATGTATGGAGATGGAAAATGGTTGAGTGTTGAAAGTCTATTCTTGATGCATTATACTAACTCTAGAGTATGGATTGAGACTTTTTCTTTTGAGGAACAATGTTGGTTGTGACAGTGAAGTTATGGCACTTTGGTTATGAGATACACCATGATGATGGTAGCTAGAGATTTCATTGATCTATTGAGGCACACTCCTAGTACATGTATTTTTGGATGCTTAGTAGTTGTTGTAGTGAATGGTGGTTAAGGAAAATATGTTGAGGTTCATGGATGGTACATTTTTTAGTTCCATTGATATATCTTGTGATGTATCATTAGAGGCGTATTTGTTGGATATATTGGTGCATGCATTTGGCATTTGGTTGAGGTACATATAGGGACATGTAGTTGATGAGTTAATGTACATCATCGATGAGTCATAGCTTGATCTATATTCATTCATGAGTCACAATCCCCAGTCAATGTGTAGGAGAAATATATTATATGAAAGTAAAAATACTATGTGCACATGAATTATTATTAATATTCATGAAAATTAAATTAATTTAGTGTGAGATTCCACCTCACATTTGGTTTCCTATTTTTAAGGTGAGGTTCAGGATCTCATGGATGGTTCAAATATTTCTTCCTTAAAATCTTTGAGGGATATTTTCTCCCTAAAATACTTAAGAGATTATTTCTCCCTAAATATCTTGAAGATCCCATTTTAGTGGATCTAATGAGTGATCCTCTCCATGGTGTTTAAGCCTACAAATCCTATATAAAGAGGGATTTTTCATGGAGAAGAGGAAGGGGAATTAGAGGTATCAAACTTATAATCTTGGGAGGAAGATTTTTGGATATCAAACCTGTGATCTTGGGAGCATCATGCAAGGGTTGGAAGAGGAGGACTTGGAGAGTTTGTCACAACTACATCTATAGATTGTAAGTGTATTTTAATGTTCTCATTAATATATGATTGACCTATTTCCTTCTTGTTTATGTATCTTTGCATATTCTTGTCTATTATGGATGAATTTGGTTTAAACTAATTTTGATAGAGTAGGAAGTCTTTTTTTTCTTCGATGTCCATTGGATTGTAGGTATCCTCTCGTTCTAAGGAGCTTGGCGTTAGGGACCTAACCCCTCATGTAGGTAGAATAATATATTTCCATGTAATAAAGGTCAATATTAATAAGGCCTAGACATAAAGAAGAATAATTCCAATGTAAGAAGACCTAATAGAAGATTTCTCTTCTAGAAGGATCTTCCTCTAGATGGTTATTTTGATAGACATATTTAGTATAAGTGGGAGTCGAGGGTATGAGAAATTTGGTTTGGGATATTATTGTAATAGATCTTTGTTCTGCTGGAGGTTTCCCCCTCGAAGAGGAAAGTGAACATTGCTCTCAATAATGAAAGTGTTATTTCTGGTGTTATTTTGTTATCATTTTGGTATTATCATGGTGTTGTTATGGTTATATTATTGTTTGTCTACCATTTATAGCTATTTATTTATGTTCTTCATACTTTTTATATATGGAATATTACAAGTGGTATGAAAGCACCTTCCTCAGCACAAAATTGTGGGTAAATGTTTTTTAGGGTAGAGACGTACTCAGGCATCTTTAAGCTACAGAGATTTGTCATTACGTGCATAAACCCACAATTGGGGATTCATACATGCATAAAATACAAGTGGTACTTAAGAACACATCTGTTGGCCACCCTTGTGACCCCTGTTGGTACCCCTTCGAGTGGTAGCACATAAAACAACACCTGTATACAGATTGTCCTAGATCTCCTGAAGCCCTTCGTAGATAAACTGATCGATCGCTTGACTGTTATAGTGCCACCAAGAAAAAAACTCAGGAAGATACTCTCTAGTACCTGGGTAGTATGGTACTACGAATAAGGGTACATTATAGCTTCCTTAGTTGGTGCCCTGAGATATTGGGCCAAGTACTATTGTTGGACCCCACATCTATATCATAGAGCTATAGCATAGGGAAAACTCTTGTCTGTAGAACCCATGAATACCTAACTCTTGGGACGAAAATGAAAACAAAACAGATAATATCTATTGCTGTGCAACTATGACTCATGCATTCAAGTTGCGAAATTACTACACATTTCTTCCTGTTAAGCATTTGGACATTTCATCCCTACATTATTATTCAGATCGGTGTATAACTCCGGAGGAGTAAAAAAAAAGAAAAAGAAAAAAAAAATTATGGATCTTGTTGGAACCATTATTTGATACCTATTCTATTGGTTTTCTCTCTTCACCATGATCGCATTCATACCTATCATTTTTCAGCAAATTTTTTTTGTGGACCCAACCTCCTTCCAACACCCTTTATGGGATTCACCCCATTGGTTTCACCTCGTTTCCCTGATCGTTGTGATATACTTCACCCATAACCAATTTTTTGTGTGGTCCCACCCGCCCATTTTAATGTTCCCTAGTCATCATGGCCCATACCCATAGCCAAGACTTGGAAGATGGCTTCAATACCTTGCACTCTAATTTCATAGAAACCCAACAAGAAGTGCAACAAATCAATGCCAATATTCTCTCCATCAATCAAAAAAATGCATTTCTCCATTGTAGATTTAGTCACTACCTCAATCAAGGAAATCAGACAAGATCTCAAACAATACATTACTACCTAGCTTGAATCTGTCGCTATGACGATCTGCGCTAAGCTGCATATCCCTGCAGATCTTCCCTTATCATACCCATCTTTTCATACCAAAGTCGAAACTTCCTCTCATTCCCATAATTTTTAGCCCCATCCCTTTTAGTGTGACCTATGCCTTCCACGTGTGGATGTGACCAAATTTGATGGATCGAATCCCACTGGCTGGGTAACTCAAATGGAACATTATTTATCTTTTTATGGAATTACGGAAGAGTTGTCCAAACTCCGGTATGGTGTTCTTCGTCTAGATAAAGAACGTTGTCAATGGTGGCAATGGATAAAAAATGATCACCAAGGGTATGTGGCTTGGACACACTTTGTGGCAGAGATTTATGAACACTTTGACACTGACACCAACCATTTAGGTTGTTTGACAAAGTTAAAACAATATTGCATAGTGGAATACTTTATAACTTCTTTTGAGCGACTAGCTTTTCGTACAGAGGGAATGCCTAATGCTTTTTTCCGAGAATGCTTTATCAGTGGCCTCAAGGATGAGATTTGTGCTCATGTTCTCATGGCTCGGCCTCAGAGTTGGGTGGACATTACTAAAAGAGATAAGGAAGAACAACATGTTGTCTCTTCTCAAAACGGAAAACCCTCCTTTATTCCTCGCACTAAACCAATAACTCCCACTCCTCCTTCTATTCTACTTAAGATCCAGAAATTGACTAGGGTCGAAATGGATGAATGCCAAATCAAAGGCCTTTGTTATAATTGTGATGACAAATATTTTCTGGGACACAAGTGTAAGGAATAAAATATTTTTAGGGCCATCTCATAGGATGTTTCAAAAGTGGATGTTGAGGCTTCCCTTGTGTCTGTGTCACCTGAACCCATAGACATAACCCCTCCCTTAGACCTTGATAAAGTAGAACCGGTCATTTCTCTAATTTCTCTCACTAGATTCACAGCTCCCCAAACCCTCAAGATAATTGGTTACATGAAGCATATGAAGGTCATCATTCTTGTTGATAGTGGAAGCACCCATAATTGTATTCATCTCCGCATTGCCCAATAAACTAATTACTATATTCGTGTAGTCAATAATTTCCAAATCATTATTGCCAATGGTGGGTCCATGAAATGTGGAGGGCGTTGTGAAAATATGAATCTCCAAATTGATGACTACCATCTGAAATCTCATATGTTTTCTATCGACATGGGCGGTTCTGACATTGTGTTGGGTGTAGAATGGATAAGGACTTTAGGTCCCATTCTCATGGATTTTAAGGAATTAACCATGTAGTTCGACTAGGAGGGCCAAAGATATAAGTTCCAAGGAATCATTTTTGGTTCCCCGGAGATCATTAGTTCCCATCGCATGGAAAATATTCTCAAAAAACGGTCATTCTGGCATTATTTCCCAACTCCATGCCATCCAAGCCACTAAGACACCCTATGTGTTGCAAGACCTCCAATCCATCCTCTCTAAACATCAAATGGTTTTTTCCACTTCCTAGGCATTCCCTCCTTCCGGTGGTGTTAATGATCATTCCATTCCCCTTGTCCCAGGAAGTCTTCCTCCCAATATATGTCCCTATAGTCACCCCTTTTCCCAAAAAAATTAAATTGAGAAAATGGTTCAAGAACTGCTCAACGCAGGTGTTATCTGCCCTAGTACGAGCCGCTACTCTTCTCCTGTGGTCATGTTCCTTAATAAATAAGTTTCTTGGTGCATGTGTCCTAACTTCTTCACCCTCAACAAACTCACCATTAAAGACAAATTTCCAATTCTTTTCATTGATGACCTCTTGGATGAAATGAGTGGCACCTAGTTCTTTACTAAGCTTGATCTTCATTCGGGCTACCACTAGATCCATATGAAAGAGGCAAACATTCCTAAGACTTCCTTTAGAACTCATGAGGGCCACTATGAATTTTTTTTTATGTCCTTTGGCTTGTGTAATGCTCCATCCACTTTCGAAATCCACATGAATCATGTATTCTGTCCTTTTATCTCTCATTGTTTGTTAGTTTTCTTTGATGATATCCTCATCTAAATAAAAACCTAGACATACCATCTTTCTCATGTGGATCGAGCTCTCCATCTACTCTCTCGTCACCAACTTTTCCTAAAACAATATAAATGTTCTTTTGGCACCTCAGAAGTAGAGTACTTGGGTCATCCTATTGGCAAGGATGGAGTCAGGGTGGATCCTAAAAAGATTGAAGATATGCAAGATTATCCTCACCCAAAGTCTCTCAAAATCTTGCGGGTATTTATGGGTTTAACAGGTTATTATTGCAAGTTTGTTAAGAATTGTGGAAAGATTTGTTGCCAAAATTTTAACAAGTACAATGCCAAAGGGGGAGATTGTTGGAAAATTTTTAACAAGTAGCATATGCTTGTCATTGATGGAAAGTACAACAGTGGAGATGGCAGGATAAGAAGGATAAAATCCCTTGGGGATTCAGACGTGAAAGCTCAGGAGGAACAACATTGAGGAAAACACACGCAGCAAAGCTCAAGATATAGGAGTTTGAAGAGGAGAAGGAAGACAGAGATCCACTGGCCATTGGATCCCATTCAAATTTCCCAAAAGGCCGACAACCATCATATCTGCAGAAGCTGCGAGGGAGATAAGCCATCAGGAGATCGGAGTTCTCAAGGTCGTGAGAACCGGGACATTGAAAGTCTCGATATCCCGACATAATCGGGACCGTCCATTTGGAAGGACGCATGGCAACGATCGGGCGCCACCGGGACAAGCTCGACAAGAGGCTTCATCGGAGAATCGGGAATCGGAGTTTCACGAGTCCCGTGAAAAATTACAACAGAAACCTCGAAATCGTGATGAAAGAAATTCCGACTGAACCTGAACCGTCAAATCAACATGTGATCTAGATCATCGATCCAACTCACGACAGCAGACCACGTCACCTAGGGACACGTGGCACAACCAGGGAATGACAGGTGTCACACAGATTCAACACTTCAGGCACATGTAAGTCACAAATCAGACTGACACGTGGCAGTATTTAACACGAGTCAAACCACGTGTGACATCAGCAGAGTATCAGGGATCGGGACTTTGAAATGACAAAGTCACTTGACATCAGGAATGTCGATTTCACGATGTAATCGTTGTCGCTGAATAAAGATCGCATCTGGACCATTGATTCAAGTTTGTATCAGAGTTTTGCGGATCACGAATTCGAGAGGCAAAGAACTCATTGCATCAAGAATGTCGATTTCGCGATATGCGAAATTGCGAAATGATCTGAGCCATAGGATCAAGTGTTGATCAGGACCGTTGATCACAGCCAGTATCAGAGTTTCAGGGATCGCAAATTAATGAGGCAAAGAACACAATGAAACGAGAATCCCAATTTCGCGATATGTGAAATCGCGAGTGAATTTGGACTGTCAGATCCAGAAATGATCAGGACCGTAGATGTAACCCCATATCGGAGTTTCAGGGATCGCGAATTCAAAATGGAAAGAACTCAATACAACAAGAATCCTGATTTTGCGACGTGCGATATCACGATCCAATCGTGCCCGTTGAAACAAGTTGATATCTGGACCATTGGTTCAACTCCATGTCAGAGTTTTGCGAATCACAATATGGAGAGACATAAGGCTGTGGTCACATCCCTTGGTCACGGGAAGAGAAGGAGTCAGTCTGGATAATCTCCACATCAAAGTTTCGGGGATCGGGATTTGTAAGTGACTAAAACTATGAACGCCAAGAATGCCGAAATCGCGATATATGAAATCTCGATTGGATTTGAACCATTGGATCAAGTATTGATCGCAGGGCTACCGTTGCATGCAACAGTAAAACTACCAGAAACCACTGATGGTTTCAGCCAGAGGACTAGAAGACACTTGGGAAAACGGCCAGAGAAGCTGAAGAGTTACGATGAAGATCACGCAGAGCACTTGAGAGGTGGAGAAGATTGACGCAGTTGGAGCATGCAGAGGAATGGAGAACATTGCATGCACAAAGTGCACAGAAGAAATAAATACAGAGTACAGAGAAGAGAATGCATGGTCATTGTTGTTGCTGTTGGAGGTTGTTGTGATTGTTGCTTGTAAAGGTGATTCAGGGGTGAATAAGGATCAAAGTGCAGCAGCTGAATAGCACAAAAGAGGAACTCTGTAGAGAATGGAGATGGAACACAGAGAATAAAAAGCAGAAGACCAGACAACGCAAGTGATATGTGTAGAAAGGCAGTGTGGCAGAAAGAGCAACGAGATGCAGCAGAACAGTGATAAGTCAGGTAAGCCACTGTTGATCATTATATCACTGTAATAAGTTTCAAAAGAAAATATTTATATTTCAGGGTGGTTGGGAGGTGCAAGGGAGGACTGTTCTCCTCAGAGGTTCAAGTGGGTTCTTGAACACATGGAGTTGGTGCTAGAGAAATCAGGGAGTCGGTGCTTCCTTCTAGTTGGTGCTAGAGAAAACAGAGAGTTGGTGCTCTCAGCAAGTTGCAGCTTGCAAAGATGAGGTTGTAGCCTCATTATGAGTTGGTGCTCATATGTATGATACTATAAATAATGTAACCATTACTTATCATATAAAAGAAAAAGAGTTTTTTACCCTGCATGGGTTTCCTCGGAAAATATTTGTCTCTGTGTTTCTCATATATGTGACTAATGTTGAATGTTCGTGTGTTTATTTCTCTGCATTATTGTGATCATGATTCAGTGTTTCTGCAAAGAGTTTTAAAAAGAAGCATAATTGTTTAATCTTAGTAACAACTGATTCACCCCCCCCCTCTCAGTTGTCCAATAAGATTGTGACACCTCTCATTTCACTCTTTAAAAAGAATTATTTCACTTGGAATCCAACAGTTGCTCAAGATTTCCAAACCTTGAATATGGCCATGTGCACCACTCCAGTCCTGTCCTTTCCTGGTTTCACAAAGAACTTTGTCCTAGAATGTGATTCTTCTGGGAAAGGAATTGACATTGTCCTTATGCAAGAGGGTTGGCCTTTAGATTTTACCAACAAACAATTGTCTGAGAGAAATTTGGGCAAATCAATCTATGAAAAGGAAATTTTGGCTATTCTACATTCCGTGGATCTTTGGTGACCTTATCTATTGGGGAAACACTTCCAAATTAAGACAGATAATCAAAGCCACAAGTATTTCCTGGAACAATGCCTTTCCTCCCCTGAGAAACAAAAATGGGTGACTAAGCTCTTTGGATATGATTATGAGATCATTTATAAAGAAGGAAAAGACAATGTGGTCGTTGATGAACTTTCTATAAAATATGAAGATGAAGGGTCTATTTTTTCTCTCTCTTTCATTGTACCAGATTGGCTCCAAGTTGTTCGCCAAGAATGGATACATGATCCCAAAAGTTCCCATCTGATACAAAAATTGCAGTCCAATTCTCCAGTTTCCCCAGGGTACTCTTGGCTCAATGATGAGCCTCGATACCAAGGTCATTTGTATTTAAGTAAACAGTCAAAACGTAAATCTACGGTACTTTATGAGCTTCATGCTACACCCACAACTGGGCACTCTGGGTTTACCAAACCTATGACCGGGTCAAACGTTCTTTTTTATGAGAGGGTATGAAACATGACATTTGTAATTTTGTGGTTGAATGTGATGTGTGTCAACGCATCAAGGGTGAAGCTTTCAAATCTCCTAGCACACTACAACCCCTTCCGATTCCACCTACTATTTGGCGAGAAATATCTATGGATTTTATTGTCGGCTTACCCAAATCAGGAAATAAATCATTCATCATGGTGGTAGTTGATCGTCTTTCCAAGTATGCTAATTTATGTGTTCTTCAACACCCATTTATATCATCTACTATGGCTCAACATTTCATGGATTAGATATCCAAGCTTCATGGCATGCCACATTCTATTGTTTATGATCGCGACTCAACTTTCACCAACAATTTTTGGAAAGAACTGTCCAAGCTACAAGGCACCCAATTGCATCTTAGCACAACTTATCATCCCCAAACTAATGGTCAAACTTAAGTTGTCAAAAAATGTTTGGAAATATATTTGAGGTGGTTTGCATCGAAAAGGCATAATCAGTGGGATCAATGGTTACCACTAGTTGAATGGTGGTACAACACATTGTTCCATATAGATATGCGCATGACTCCTTTTGAAGCGGTATATGGAAAAAATCCACCTACAGTCCTCTCATATTTTCCAGGTGTCTCGAAGTTCAAGGTAGTTGACCAAATTCTTACAATTCAAGAAGCTATTCTTTGTACCCTCAAAGAGAATTTGGTCATGGCCTAAAATTTCATGAAACAACAAGCAGATCAAGGTCAATCTGAACATCAATTTGTAAAAGGGGATCAAATTATTCTTCGACTGCAACAGTACAAGCAAAATTCCCTCAAGGATTACCATTGTCAGAAACTAGCACCCAAATTTTATGGTCCTTATACCATTCTCAAACATGTGGGATAGGTGGCCTATCAGTTAGCTTTTCCTAGTCATTGTAAGCTCCATCATGTTTTTCATGTTTCCTTCTTAAAGAAGTGATTGGAACTAAGTGCAAAACTCAAACCATATTTCCTGAGTTGGATGAAGAAGGCTCCAATTGGCTACAACCATAAGTAGTTTTGGACCAGCATGAATGTCGATTGCATCAATGAACCATCAAGGAGGTGTTTGTTGATTAAGGTTGGTTTTCATTGATGTCAACCCTTGAATAAATACCCATAGCACAAAGGTTTGGGTAATGGACCCAATAGTGTTTGATGTAAATATGACTCATTATTGTTTTTTCATGGTTGATAAGAAGTA
>JZKD02S1628152.1:327465-344804 GCA_000966675.3 Picea glauca | reverse complement strand
ATATGTCATCTAGAATCCCCAAAAGGTCAAAGTAATCAAAGTGGTTTAAGAGATTTTAAAAGGTAAATAATAAAGTGAAGTGACGAGTGTATTATAATTCAAAGTGAATACAAAATAAAATTTTTCAATAATAATTTTAATGGAGAAATTAGAAGTGGACCGAACCCTAAAATAAGGAAAGTGGGGCCAAGTGACCTAGATGATGTTTTTAAGGAAGCTACTTGGATAGTATAAATAAGAGGCAAGACTCTCTAATTTGAATCACACTTGAGAATATTGAATATATATAGGTGTGTGAGGTTTACAAATGATATATAAACCAAAATTATGAGTAAATTTAAGAAAAGAAGGCTGAAATGCAAGGAAGGATAAATTCTTTTGATGGTGCTTTCTAAGGTATGTTATTTTCAGGTCATCTCACCATTTTCGCTTTAATGTTTTTTATGTAATGATTAAGATCATAAAATTGCTATGAAAGTGAGAAACCATATCCAAGTATCTGTGGTTAAAAAATTAGCTTGTGGTTCGTTGTAGTTTGGGATTTACACTTTGTGGAAAATAGGGTTTGTGGCCAGTCCTGAAACTAGTCAAAATCAGGTGTTTCAGGTAAAAACGTCATAACTTATTCATAACATATAAAACATTAGTGAGACAAAATGGTTTGGTTAGGGTACATTATTTAGTATGCTATGTAATAGGTTCAAATCATTTCATCAAATATTATGTGTAGGGCACGCTCTACAATGTCGCTCTCTAGAATAAGCCAAAATTCAGGAAGGTTTGTCATTTTTGCTATAACTCCTTTTCTGAGAGGTTTCAAGTAGTTCCACTTGGAGGAATTGCATAAAACACACTGAAGAACATTGTATATCAGTTTCATATCTTTATACATTACAAGTTCAAAGTTACTATTACTTCAAATTAGGGTTGTTGACTAATCAAAAACTAGACATGTGAGACTAAAGAAAAGTTTGATGAAAAGGCTAGTCTCTTGTTTTTAAAGTTAAGGAAGGTTTGTAGGAATGTGATCATATACACCAGGTATATTACAGTGCTACAAATCAGATTTGGATAATGATATTGATGAGGGATTTTGGTTGAGGTACATGTTGAGTACATGGTTGAGACAAGTAATTGATGAGTTGGCAGACATACATGAGGTGTCTAGTTGATGATTTTGGTACACATTGATGAGTCATAGTTGATGAGTAGTTGACACATGATTGGTACATACTTGGAACATGGTTGGATGCACTTTTTTATGGTACAGGTTGATTACAGGTTGATGCATGGTTAATGCACTTGTTTATGGTACAGGTTGATTACAGGTTGGTGCATGGTTGATGAACTTGTTTATGGTACAGGTTGATGCATGGTTGATGCATGGTTCAGATTTATTGGTACAAGTTTATAATGATATATCTCACAGTGATAGTGTGACAGTGGTTCCATCATTCTACTTCTACTTCAAGGTGGTAGGATAGGGAAAGGACAGGTGGTTGTAGCCACCTTCCAGTTGTAGCCGAAGAACATAGGGGGTTGTAGCCTCCTTCTGGTTGTAGCCAGAGAATTGGGGAGTTGGAGCTTCCCTCATGTTGTAGCCTAAGAAACTAGGGGGTTGGAGGCTCCTTCCTATTGTAGCTGGAAAACAAAGAAAGTTGGTGCTTCCAATGAATGTAATTCTTCAAGACATATAAGAAAAAGCATTCCATGGTTTTCTCCCGATTTGGGTTTCCACGTAAAACACTAGTGTACTATGTATGTGTATGATTGTTCATTTGTTCATTTCTTATTTACTTTGCAATTATTGGATAATAATGCTTCATTTATATAACACTTGGATTATATGGTTAAAAGGGACTAAATTTCTCGATTACTTATTCACCCCCCCCTCTTAGTAATCCAACAATGTTAGTCCAGTGGAAGGATACAACTCCAACAAATGCCACTTAGGAACCAACTTCCATTCTACAACAATTTCCCCATCTCAAGCTTTGAGAACAAGGTTTTTTTTTAAGGGGGAGGACATGTTAGGGACCTAACCCCTCATGTAGGTAGAAAAATATATTTCCATGTAATAAAGGTCAATATTAATAAGGCCTAGCAATAAGGAAGAATAAGTCTAATGTAAAAAGACCTGATAGAAGCTTCCACTTCTAGAAGGATCTTCCTCTAGATGGTTCTTTTTATAGACATACTTAGTATAAATAGGAGTCAAGGGTATGAGAACTTTGGTCTGGGATATTATTGTAATAGAGATATACTCCGTTGTAGGTTTCCCCCTTGAAGATGAAAGTGAACATTTCTCTCAGTAATGAAAGTGTTATTTATGGTGTTATTTTTTTATCATTTTGGTATTTTCGTGGTGTTGTTCTGGTTATATTGTTGTTCATCTGCCATTTCTATATATTTATTTATGTTCTACATACTTTTTATATTTGGAATACACTTGGAGATCAAGGTTAGATTGGATTAAGTGAGGAAAAGCTTCTAAAGAAGGTACATCATATCTTCTCCCTCTCTTTCTTTTGATTAGCTTAACTATATTTAAAGGGATGTTGGTGTACATTTTCATCTTTCTGTCTCGGTATTAGGGGTCTAGAATCTGAGGGAAGGTCAACTTGTCCACAGGTGGTGACTCTGTTGGGGAATGGTGGATCCTCCCTTAGATTCTAGACCCCTAATACCGAGACAGAAAGATGAAAATGGACACTAAAATCCCTTTAAATATAGCTGATCTAATCAAAAGAAAGAGAGGGAGAAGATATGATGTACCTTGTTTCAAATCTTGTCCTCAATTAATTCAATCTGAACTTGACTCCAAGCTCCTTAGCACAACACTATACATGCAATGTAATGGAAAACGAATAAAAAAAAAGACTTCCTACTCTACCAAGATTATTTTAAACCAAATTCATCCATAATAGACAAGAATATGCAAAGATACATAAACTAGAAGGAAATAGGCCAAACATATATTAATGAGAACATTAAAAAGACACTTACAATCTGTAGATGCAGTTGAAACAATCCTCCTCATCCATCCCTTGCACGATGCTCCCAATATCATAGGTTTGATATCCAAAACGCTTCCTCCCAAGATCATAAGTTTGATACCTCTAATCTTCCTTCCTCTTCTCCATAAAAAATACATCATTATTTACGATTTAGAGGCTTAACCACCATGGATAGGATCACTCATTAGATCCACTAAAATGGGATCTCCAAGATATTTATGGAGAAAATATCTCTTAAGGATTTTAGGGAGGAATTATCTCTCAAGGATTTTAAGGAAGAATTACTTCAACCATCCATGAGATCCTCATCCTCCCCTTAAAAATAGGAAACCAAATGTGAGGTGGATTCTCACACTAAATTAATTTCCTTTTCTTAAATATTAATAATAATTCACGTGCACATAGTATGTTGACCTTCATATAATATATTTCTCCTCCACATTGACTAGGTATTGTGACATATGTTATTTCATAGTGTCGAGGTGTATGCAACACTTAGCAAGGTGCATATGACAATTTTATGACACTTGCGACACTTAGCGTGAGGTAGCTATGTGTGGAAATTTTACGTGTAACAATATGCCCCCTAAAGGGTGAGGTAGAAGAGAAACTGATGGAAAAAAACACTTTACAATTCTTCAATGAAAGGGAGTGGAGCTCGAGAACCTTGAAGAAGCTGCAAACAACCATCAAACAATATTAATATATGTTCCATTTGATAAAATATAGAGAAGAACAACAACATGGCAGAAAAGGCTCACTAGCCAACACTTTTAATTATTCACTCCAATGTTACATATTTATAGTACAATGGGTGATGCCACCTCATAGAGAGATTTTCTCTAGATCCTAAAATCATGCATGATGACTAGGCTAGGCAATATTAACTAACTCATTAGTCATCACTTGAAGATATATTACTAATATCCTAAATGAATAATACAAATATAGGTGATAAATTTAGACTTAGGGATTGGTAAAGGTAAGCCATAGGCTAACAAGTCTGATCAATAATACCAGTAATAAAGCATAAACTTGTATCAATTCCAAGTATTCATAATGAAACTCTTGAGTTGAGCCTTAATGAAGAACTGCCTAAAAAAACGCCAATCTATATGATGAACATGTTCATTTAAAATGAACTGGAAGAGAGATGAGATATGGAAGTGAACAGTTGCAATATCTGAAAATTTTCTGATTGCTTGACAATATGGTCATTTTGCGAAGTATTTTAGCTAGAAGAATCTGATGCCTTCTGCTAATTGGTGAACATGTAGTATCACCACTCTACTATCAGTGTATCACTGAAATTGCTCTCCGAATCTATGGTTTGGGATAACCACTGACCAATTGATACCATGTATCAGATGGCTTTTGGATAACCACTAACCAATATTGACACTTTTAGGTGTCCAACAACGTCCCAATGTATAATGTGTATGATTCAATAGCAAGTCATTGAACCATAATCCTATCAAATCCTGCCATCTCTGGAAAATCTCACTATGTAATCATGTGAGCCAGGATGCATGCAAATTGTTTACTTAATGTAAACTCCAATCTGATGAGAGAAAACCAAGAGAAGTGAATCAATTTCTAGTCTAACACATCCCTGAAAAATGCTTGACAACTCAATCAAATGCCAAGCTACAATGTAGAAGGATCCTCTTGTCCTCTACTAGTTCGAATGAGAATCTATGTGAACCAAATGTTCAAATCATTGCTCTCAAAATAAAAATCTATATGATTCAACTTAAACTTATTGAACCATAATTCTGCCAAAGTCTATCATCTACAGACCACAGTTTCCCATTTGGCAAATTTCATGCCCATCTGGCATATTTGATGTTTTTTGTTTTCAAATTTTTTTGTCTGACAACCATCTTCAATTCCATAATCAGTTCCCCCCTTTGTCAGCTGAAAGGAGAGACCACAAGTGGTTTCATGAACCATCTTCACTGGAATTTTGAACTCCCCCCCTTAAGGTGCATGAGAGTTACATCATTGTACTCCCCCCTTCTAGGATCAAGAGAGTACCATACTTGTTTCATTTGAGTACAAAACAAAGTGGGCATGCGGAAACAACCACATGTTATCTCATATTGTGAGGGCCATGCTCGAAAGCTACGCCATAAGGGGACCACTTATGTGAGGTACAAAAATGTTATGTGATACAAGGCCCTAGATCAATGTTATGTGATACAAGGCCCTAGATCAAATGGAACCGTGTGATACAAGGCCCTAGATCAAATTTACCACATGTTATCTCATCCCGTGAGGGCCATGCTCGAAAGCTATGCCAATAGGGTAAATTTGATCTATGGAAAAAGGTCGACCTGCAGCCTGTATGAGGCTACGATCTGAAGTAGTACTGCCATAGATCAGGATGCCATGAGTACCAATGTAGAAGGGAGGCACTGGTGCGAGAGAGGCCATGGTCTTGGAGCCACTGGTCTATGGACTATACTATAAACAGAGGATGCGCTGCACATCTCCACTTATTTTTCTTTACACGAAATGAAAACTATTTTGCTGTACATATCCATGGCAAAGTGAATGATTCATAGGTCTATAAAAGAGAGAATAATCAAGAAACAAATATGCATTTGTTACCCAAAACCTGTGAATGTTTTCGCCATGTTGTTCTAACTATCTATACGCTACTATCAATTATCTTTCATCACACAACAAACGATCTTACAATGGATAGAAATTTCCTTCACATAGGTCACCAATCTCTTCAACACACACATAGATCTCTTCCCTCAATGAACAAATCAATCCATACAGTCATGCAAAAATCTTAACACAGAAAACACACTATTTCTCTACTCTTCCCATGTCCCTGGGCACTCCCATGAGGGACTTATGCCCAATCCAGCTCTAATATTATCACCATATTTTCACCATATTTTCACCATGGCTTTGATACCAATTGATAAAATATAGATAAGAACAACAACATGGCAGAAAAGGCTCACTAGCCAACACTTTTAATTATTCACTCCAATGTTACATATTTATAGTACAATGGGTGATGCCACCTCATAGAGAGATTTTCTCTAGATCCTAAAATCATGCATGATGACGAAGCTAGGAAATCTTAAATAACTCATTAGTCATCACTTGAGGATATATTACTAATATCCTAAATGAATAATACAAATATAGGTGACAAATTTAGACTTAGTGATTGGTAAAGGTAAGCCATAGGCTAACACCATTTTCAAGGCAGGAATACCTATGATCGGAATACGAGATGAATCAGAGCATGGTCACTGAACAATACACCATGGATCCATAAAAAATATTGATTAAGGATATGGCCACCAAAGATAAAATCTGGATCCATACCTCAATAACATGAATTGATCATAGCCACGAAAAATACATATTGGAGCTACAAGATGATAAAACATAGGCACATACAAATATAATGTGGATCAATGTGACAATATATATATCAACATGCTCAAATGATCTCCTTCGTATCCTGGGAAAAACATATAATAGATTGAACGCTCGTCTGAGGGTCTTCATCCCAATCCTGATGTGGTACGAATCTAGCCATGTGAATAAATGTTTTCATGTCGAACATGGTAGAAACCACCTGATTACCAGTCATTCATGTATAACATTAACAAGTGTGAGGGAGATCACCAATAATGTCAATGATTCCCAAGGTATCCTAGTGCAATCAAACAAATGTGAAGAAATCAGTTGAAGTCCAACATTCGTGGAATCATCCGATCATAGGTCAATGATGTAAGACTAATTTCAGAAGCGAGGAGGCCTATCATTGAGGCATACAGGTCTCAACGTACATGCTAGTTTCTAAGTCTAATTATCGGATGATGTGTTGAAGTTGACAGGAAAAGAATCATCGAAGGAGGGCCTTGATGTATCCCCCATCATCAACATGAAACTGATACTAGAAGGTGATGTAATATGGTGAATTAAATGAGTATGGACCAACGTAGGAAATGGAAAATGGAAATACTGAAGATGGATGGTTTGAAGTAAAAATTCCCTTAAACATGATGAGGCATGAAAATTGACTTGGAAGCATTGACTTGAAGAGTACCAAGAATGTAATGTGACAAAAATAAGATCACTCTTCGACTTGGATGGAAAATATAGCGACCCATGGAACTCGTATGAATCAGAGACAAGGGGATTACCCAATTGTAAGAGAAGACATAAATAGGTTCCATGTTCAAGGGTGACACAAAATTCCACAAAGGATTCCCAAACAAATTGACCCACTTCCTTCAATTTTTCCCCCATCCAGATAGATGAGTACCTATTTTTCATTTAACGAGCTCAAGGAGGGTAACACATGTTCGATACAACTCACTTTTGGTAAGTTCCTATTCCTTTGTTTAATGGCATGGAAGAGGTAAGCATTTGTTCCGATATGGGCCCTTCAATGTGTAGTTTAGCGAGTCCAGAGAAGGAAAACACAGAGGTTTTTCATGTTTAGAGAGTCTAAAAAGAACTTAAAGGTGACCCCAGGGTTGTTCTTTTTCGTAATTTTAGTCTCGTGAGGATGAAAAAGTGATAAACTACCATTCGAAATATTCCCTTTCAAACCTTTTAGAGAGTCTGAAAGGACGCAAGATCACTCGACAATCTTTTCATGTTTAGAGAGTTTGAAAAGAGCTTAAAGGAGACTCCAAGGAGTTCGTTTTTCACATAACCTTTACAAGTTCGAAAAAGTGATAAAAGTATAATAGGTTACATTCTCATGTATTTACGAGCAAGAGAAAGAACAAAGACTAATCTCATAATTGGTTTCATTTTTATACAAGCTTGAAACAAAATTAAACTGTGTTTGTAATTTCCCAACGTAATTTACAAAGGTTGGGATACCCATGGATGGTTGGTACACTACCCCCATCTTTAAAATATAGCAGCATAAATCCATACTGATAATCAAAAGATGGAGACATACCCCCCCAAGATTCATTTCATTCACCAACTTTGAGGTTGTCACCAATTTCTATACCAGATGGAGAAAAAGGATAGGGGTCAATGAAAGGAAGGTTCAAATACGAGACCTAATGAAAGACTCGACTCGATACCTACAAGATATCGATAAATACTTGACTTTATATCTACGATATCTAGTGAAAATACTCGACTCAATGAGAGAGGTGACTATTTCATTTTTAACGAGCTTGACACAGGAAAAGAACTATGCGCAAAACCTATGTTTCATTTTTTAACGCGATTTCCACAGAGAAGTGAAACTATTCTCAAGACCTCTGTTTAATTTTTTAACAAGATTTCCATGGAGAAGAAAACAATATGCTCGTAACCTCTCCTTGATCATGGCTTCCAATAGGAAAATGCTATGGAAGGATTACATGTCAAAGGAAAAACGTCATTCATGGCTTTTGTTGGTCCTAAGGTCTACACTTGACTGCTAAAAGGGCAGAGCTAGGCCACCTATCAGTTTAGAATGATTGTTTCTTTAACTTTGGTCAGAAGGTTATTCTATCAAGACAAAGGAAAGGTTGTGTCGGAAAAATGATATGGACGAGGGCCCTCCTTGGCTAATGGCATAATAAAGACAGACCAATAAAATTATAGAAAACATATAGAAATAATAAACTACTCAATGAATAATCTGCTGTAAGAAGTTCAATACTCAAAATAATATTTTGAGACATCAAACATGTATAAAAAAAAAGTAACTCCCATAGGTTGCAAAGACGAATTTTCACTAAAGCATTAGTTCCTTGACAGGTTGCATATCAGTAAGAATAAGTCACACAATAGATGAAAGGAAATGAAAGCATTGCGCAAATAAAAAATTGTATTCAAGATAAGATTAAAAACACATAAGAAGTTGAATGAATCACTATCATCAACAATATTTTTACCAGGTAGAAAACTTTAATCCATGATTAAAAATGATTTCAACTAGTATGTTTTATTGCAATTCTTTCCTAAAAAATTCCGACCTTTACAATATCCAAAAACTAACTATTTAAAGAAAAGTTGCAGGGGTCCTTGTCCTTAGGGGACTGAGACCTAAATTAATCTAACTATCTGTAAATCAAATTATTAACTGTACTAAGATGATGAAATTAATCAACAAGAGTGTTTCTTATCTCACACAGAAGACCACTCTTGCATATAACCTAGGAAAATGATAGACTTAATCAAAATAAAACTACTATTGTCTCTGAGATAGAACTGATACGTGTTGAAGGAACTAAATTTATGAAAATCGGCCTCGGAGTGACAGAGCAGATCTCTATTGTCAAGCGATGGCATGTCCACAAGATGTTTGAGGCTATTGGAGATAACCGGTTGTGATCTGTGATGGATACTAGCTCTCTGTCTCTATCTCATCTTTCACAATATAAGTACAGTCTGACTTGATTATACTTGAATCTTCCCCTCTCTTTCACTGTGATGACTGGTTGTGAAGAGGAAATCATGGAGGCATACATCTAATGGGAATACAGGATGAGCATGTGCGGGGGTATATGGTGAATGATGACATATGTCATAAGGTGAGAGAAGGCGTAAATAATGAGTGGGATGAGTGGAGGTCACGTGGATGTGATGCAGTGTCATACAAGCATGTTATTATAGAATTCATTGAGGGTGGTTTGGATTCAGACTGCCTTTGGGCCCACAATTCACCAGAAGCTGCCACATACCCTTCCAACAAACCATGGTTTAAATTGCAAGACCTCTCTGGAAAATTAACGTCCCCGCAGTTTGCGTCCGCGCAATGAAACATAGTCGTTGATATGATTACGATCCGAGATCTAGGTGATATTTATCTGCCACAAGAATCAACGACTCTCATTGATCTGAGATCAATGTTCCAGATTTACTTTGGACTTTCGGGCTTCGGGAATTTTGAAAGTGAAGCATGAAACATCTCCCGAAAAAAAAAATATTCGAAGTGAATGATGTGTCTCTACATCTCATGATGGATGAACGATCCAAATTCACTTCGGAAGTCTGGGCTTCAAGAGTTTCAAATGCGAAGCACTAAACATCTCTCGAAGGAAAATCGTCGAAGTTACGTGGCAACCTAATGTCGTATGATGTCATGGATGTTGCTTTGTCCTAGAGAGAAGGGTGACACATGTCACATGGAAACAGGTGCATGTAACAACCAAATGACTGAGAATGAGTGCTACGTGTCCTACCTCTTAAATGTGCCACATGTCTCAATTGTTGGTTGCCACATGCTTCTGCACTTCGAGCTTCGGGAGTTTCAAATGTTAGAGCTTTAAACCTCTCGAAGGAGAATCATCGAAGTAACTGATATGTAGCCACATGTCCCATCTGATGGATGTTCTAAATTTACTTTGGGACGTCGGGTCTTTGGTTCTCCGGGAATTTCGAACGTGAAACCTGAAAATCGCCTGAAGGAAAATCTCCTGGACTGAAATGATCTTCTACCACATGTCTCAGTTGATGTATGGTCCTGATTCATTTTGGGACTTCGAGTCTTTGTCTCTTCCAGAGTTTCAAATGTTTTTTCTTGGAAAACTCTCGAAGTGAAAATCACCAAAGTAGATGATCTGTTGCTGCGTGTCATGGTAGGTGACCGACTGAGATTCACTTTGGAGATCCGACAGTTCAGGAGTTTCAGTGACTCTTTATGTTAAACTCCATGTTATTCTTCACCCCAAATGGATGAAATCCCTTGATCTGATTCACTTGATATATCTCCACCATTGAAAATTTCCCCTGTTTATTTCAGCAACCCTGGCCCAAATTTGACCGTTCTGAGCAGTTGCGTTTATCCACGGGCATTTCTTGCATATGAAAAAAGACTTGGACATGTGGTGATATTAATCAATGAAAAAATATGAGGACAATTAATTCGAACCCAATCCAACATATATTTATCATTCAAGATACAGAGATAAACATGCGCAACGACTCAAAAATGAATAAGTACCAAGATACCTAGTAATGGGAAAAAGACTGAACCAACTAGAAAAAGGAAAAAAGATGAAGGCGGGGTTAAACAAGAGGAGAAACAGGGGATGAAGACCTAGGTTATAAAATTGGCTCCAACTGGGGATATCTCGTCTCTGTGAGGTTCTAAGAACTTTAGATCAGTGCCTTGAGACTAGATAACTGCTCTTATCCTTCATCACTTACCCTTGTTTCTATCTATCATCTCAGCGTATCTGTTACTGTCCCTAAACCATGCATTTTATTGAATTAAAAATTGAAACTACACTCTAGTGCCTTGTTGGGATATAGAGTCTTTATTCACACACAACTAACTAATCAAAAGAAAAAATAAAGGAAAGCGTCTATGGTACAAGAGGGACCTTCCCCCGTCCTCAAACAAAGTAGTGTTTCAAGAAGCACCCATTTACTAGGCTTCCAAGGATCTCTATATCATCTAGATTGTGAAGAATGAACATGTTTTTGTTCACGATTTCAACCACCTTAAAAGTTTCAAACCAGATGTTTTCAAATTTACCATGCTTGGGCTTGTCGTCCCTTTTGGCATCCCACCTCAAAACTAGGTCACCTTCTTGAAAAATCTCCTTCTTTGTTTTCTTATCAAAGGCTGATTTGATATTTCTTTGGTATGCCTCAGTTCTCTGATCAAGTGCTTATCTTCTCTTCTAAACCTCTATAATTTGTAAGATTCTCCATTCGATGTCATTGGGATCCTTAGTATCCTCCTGCAAGAATTTCAAGACTGGTATACCAAGCTGAGTAGGAAAAAAAATTTCTATGCCATAAACAAGATGGAATGGTGAGGTTCCCAGAGACTTCTTAGTGCTGATCCTATCAGCCCATAAGGCATATTTGAGTTTGGAGTCCCACGATTTCTTTCTTTCAGTCAACAAATTTTTAATGATTCTGATGAGAGTCTTGTTTGATGATTCTTCTAGGCCATTTTCCTAAGGGTACTAGGGTGTGGAATGTGTCAAGGAAATGTTGTGACTTCCACAGAAATCAATCATGGATTTGGAATTGAAATCTTGGGAATTGTCTATCATGAGCTTGCTGGGGAAACCAAATCTGGAAAAAATATTAGTTTCCAGGAAATTTATGATTACCTTTTCAGTGGCATTTCTGGTGGGCATAGCCTCAATCCACATGGTGAAGTAGTTGGTGGCAGTGAGGATCCACTTGTGTTGTCCACTATAGAGTGGATTTATTTTTCCTATGAAATATAACTCCCATTGTTGAAAAGGAATACTGGCTTTGATAGGTTTTAGGGGCAATGACAATAACTTTTTTTTCCCTGCAAAAATATGGCATTCGTTGCAGGCTCTAACTATGGAAAACACATCAAAGAAAAGGGTGGTCCAGTAGTATCCTACCCTTGGGATCTTGAGCATTGTTTCCTTCCAATGTTGGTTCCCTCCACACACTCCTTTGTGCATATCTGTCATGACTTGTTTAGCTTCATTTTCATCAAGGCATCTTAATAGGATTCTAGCAGGATCTCTCCAATACAGGTTTTGGTTTGAAACACAGAACTTTATGGATTTAGAACTAGACTTTGTCTTCTTCACATCTGGTGGACATTGAAAATATTGTATAAAATAAATGATGTTTTTATAGAAAGGTGAAGAGGAATATTTTTCAAATACATGTAAATTGTCTTGTCTAGGCTGTATGACGGGTGCATCTGACTGGGTGAAGATTTGATGAAACTCTAGCACCTTGTAGTTTGATTCTGACAGTAACTTTTCCAGTCCTTTCCCTTTGATCATCTTGGAGGGATTTATGTGTAAATCATACTCCAACATCTTGAAAATCCCTTTTCCTCTCTTCCCCTCCCTGTCTAGATAGACCCGAATCTCTTTGACATTTTTGCTAGGAACAAAGGTCGTTATGAAATACCGTAGCATATAAACCCTGAAGGCATTGAGTGCTTTGACTAGTGCATAAGACTGATTCTCTAATATATCATACATGAGATCAACATCTTAGAGGGATCTGCTGAAAAAGGATATGGGCTTCTCATGCCCTTCCTCATATGTAGCAGTAGGACATCAATCCTTTCATCTGAGGAAAATAAGAAGATGAATAAATCTCTAGTGTAGTCAGGACTAGCCAATACAAGTGCTTCAACTAAAGATTGCTTGATTGTTTGGAAAGATGATCTCTCCTCCAAGGACCATTTTACCACAACATATTTCTTCAACATGTTAGTAATGGGCTTCATAATCTCAACAAAATTAGGCACAAAACATCCAAGGAAGTTTATCTTACCAATAAAAGACTTGACAACCTTTTTATTTCTAGGGATCTCGATTTGTTGAATGGCACAAACCCTCTTTGGATAATTTTTAATGCCTCCCGCTGATATTATGTGGCCCATGATCTTTCCTTCTGCAATGGAAAAGTGATACTTTCTAGGATTCAGGGATATCCCATACCTCCTACATTTCTTGAAGACCTTCTCCAAATGTTCCTCATCTGACTTGGAGAAAATGGTAATGTCATCTAGGTATTTGAGCATAAATTTTTCCTTCTCCCACACAAAGTCTATGTCCATGGCCCTCTAAAAGGTGGCCCCTGCGTTCATGAGCCCAAAAGGAATCTTTTCATACATGAATGTTCCACATGGGGTGGTGAATGATATCTTTTCATTATCTTCCTCACAAACTATTATCTTGTTATAACCAGAGTATCCATCCAACAAGGAAATTGTTTGCGAACCTACCACCCTCTGTAGAATATGGTCCATCTTGGAGAGGGGTTAATTGTCCTTCAAAGAACACTTGTTGAGATTTCTGAAATCAACACATAAGCTTATCTCCCCACTTTTGTTTCTTACAGGCACTAGGTTGGACACCCAGTTTGAATACCTCAATGGTACAATAATATTGGCATCCAACATCCCTTTTAGTTCTTTTTCAATTATAGACATTAACATGGGATTAAATTTTCTAATCCTCTGTCTAAATGGCTTGGAGCCAATTTTCATAGGGATCTTGTGCTAGATGATGTCAGTATCAAATGTCTTCAAATCTGCACAGGACCATGCAAAAGTATCAGTAAACGTTTTAATGAGACAGAAATACCTGTCCTTTTGTTCTATAGCCAATGCTTTGGACAACTTGATGATCTTGGGACTCTCAACGGTCCCAATATTTCATTATGTCACCTCTTCTTCTTCATCCTTCATTGCAGTTCCTTTGTAAACATCATTACTATCGAACAATATTTCCAAAGGCACTATTAAGCATTAGTTGTTTGACAGGTTGCATATCAGTAAGAATAAGTCACACAATAACTGAAAGGAAATGAAAGTACATTACGCAAATAAAAAATTTCATTCAATATAAGAATGAAAACACAAAAGAGGTTGAACAAATCACCGTCATCAAGAATATGTTCACCAAGTAGAAATATTTAATCCATGCATAAAAACGAGTCCAACCAGTGTGTTGTATTGCAATTCTTTCCTCAAAAATTCTGACCTTTACAATATCCAAAAACCAATTATTTAAAGAAAAGTTGTAGGGGTCATCGTCCTTAGGCGATTGAGACCTAAATTAATATATATGTTTGTAAATCAAATTATTAACTATACTAATATGTTTAAATTAATCAACAAGAGTGGTTCTTATCTCACACAGAAAAACACTGTTGCATCTAACCTAGGAAGATGTTGGACTTAATCAAAATAAAACTACCATTGTCTTTGAGATAGAACTGATAGGTACTGAAGGAACTGAATGGCAGAAAATGGGCCTCGGAGTGACAGAGAATATCTTTGTTGTCAAGAGATGCCATGTCTGCGAGCTATTGGAGGCTACTTGAGATAACTGGTTGTGATCTGTGATGGAGAATTACTCTATGCCTGTGTCAGAGCTTTCACAGGCTCAGTGCAATCTGAGTTGACTGTACTTGACTCTTCCCCTTTGTTTCACTGTGATGACTTGTCTTGAATAGGAAATCGTGGAGGCGGGCATCCAATGGGAAGATGGGATGAGCGACCGCAGGGGTATATGATGTATGAGCACAGATGTCACAAGGTGAGAGGAGGCATGAATAATGATTGGGATGAGTGGAGGTGATGTGGATGTGACATGGTGTCATACAAGAATGTGATTGTAGAATTCATTGAGGGTGGTTTGGATTCAGACCGCCTTTGAGCCCGTAATTCACCAGAAGCTGCCATGTACCCTTCCAACCAAACCATGGTTTAAATTGCAGGACCGCTCTGGAAAATTAACGTCTAGGAAATTTACATCCCCATAATGAAACATAGAAATTGATTTGATTATGATCAAATAATTGGGTGATATTTACTTGCTGCAAGAATCAATGGCTCTCATTTATTTGAGATCAATGGTCCATATTTACTTCGGAATTTCGGGCTTCAGGATTTTTGAAAGTGAAACATGAAACATTTCCTTTGAAAAAAAATCTTCGAAGTGAATGATCTGCCTCCAGATGTCACAATGGATGAACGATTCAGATTCACTCTGGAAGTTCGGGTTTCGAGAGTTTCAAATATGAAACATGAAACATCTCCCGAAGGAAAATCACCGAAGTGACGTGGCGACCTAATTTCGTATGATGTCACAAACGTGGAGTTTTCCTAGAGAAAAGGGTGACACATATCATGTGGAAATGAGTGCATGTCACAACCAAATCACCGAGAATGAGTGCCATGTGTTCTACCTCATGAATGTACCATGTGTCTCAACTGTTGGTTGCCACGTGCTTCGACACTTTGAGCTTCGGGAGTTTCAAGGGTTAGTTCTTCGAACCTTCCGGAGGAGAATCATTGAAGTAACTGATTTGTTGCCACTTGTCTCGTTTGATGGATGGTCTAGATTTACTTTGGAACTTTAGGTCTATGGTTCTCGGGACTTTCGAATGTGAAACTTGAAAATCGTCCGGAGGAAAATATCCCGGAGTGAAATGATATTCCTTCACATGTCTTCATTGATATATGGTCCTGATTCATTTCAGGACTTTGGGTCTTTGGCTCTTCAGGAGTTTCAAATGTTTGTTCTTGGAAAACTCCTGAAGTGAAAATCACCAAAGTAGATGATCTGTCGACACGTGTCATGGTAGGTGAACGACTTAAATTCACTTCGAAGATCTGATAGTTCGGGTGATCTGATGACTCTTGATGTTAAAATATGTGCAATTTTACACCCTGAATGGATGACAACCCTCGATATGATTTTCTTGATAGATCTCCACCATTGAAACTTTCCCCTATTTATTTTGGCAACCTTGGCCCAAATATGATCGTTCTGAGCGGTTGCATTATCCACGGGCATTTCCTGCATATGAAAAAAGACTTGGTGGACCTGTGGTGAGCTTAATCAATGGAAAAATATGAGGAAAATTAATTTGATCCCAATCCAACATATATTTACCCTTCGATAAACAGAGACAGATATGTGCAATGACTCAAAATTTAATAAGGACCAAGATACTTAGTAATGGGAAAAAGACTGAACCAACTAGAAAAATGAAAAAATACAAAGGCAGGTTGAAACAAGAGGTGAAGTAGGGGATGCAGACCTAGGTTATAAAAACTTCCACGAGATCTTTCCTAGATGGAAGAAAATCACTTCGGAAGGAACACACATCGACAAACTCAATAAGGGTAGGGAGATTTGGCTCTAATATCCCTATCGAAGGGATGACCATGTCAATACCATATCTAAGTCAAGAAAAGGGACATATTCCTCTAATGTGAGGTTGAATGCATGGGGCAGGTCATTACATAATTGAAATGTGGCGGGGTAGACATCGGTGGCATGTATGGACCACTAAGGGAAGGTGGATGGTTGACCATCAGACAAGGATCAATGAATGAAATTTGGTCGATCGTTACTATGTTTTTGTTGTGAGGGAAACACATCACTCAAAAGAGTGGACACAAAATATCTCATAATGCAGACATAGACTTTCCCAAGGAGCAGGTTAAATTCCAAGGGGTCATGAACTTCCATCACATTGATGTAGACCATTTTTCCTCCAAAAGTAATTGGAAACTAAGGAAGGGTCCCTAAGGGTTGATTGACTCTTTTTTCAAAGGTAAACATATTTTGATAAATGGGTGCAATCTACGGGGAACCAAAATCTTTCCAAGCATTCATGGATAAGATGCTAACAAAATCACCTTCATATATTACAATGTTAGGAATATTCCTATCACAAACTTGCACGGTGATTTGGAAAGGAACGTAAGAGGGAAGACAATCTTCTCTCAAATGATTCCTGTTGGTCACTATAATTGCTTAATTAATTTCAAACAACCAAGTGAAACATAAATTATCAACCCAGGGAAGTCTTTTGTTTCAAAGATAGCTGCGCACTATATATGCT
>JZKD02S1628152.1:307957-324936 GCA_000966675.3 Picea glauca | reverse complement strand
ATGTTTTAAAATTTCATTAAAGGAAAATTGTTCATATACTTTATTATGGAATTTTGATTCCTTTCCATGAATATGTTACTCTCTTTGTTTTGATCCTTTCAATTCCAAGCATGCTTAAGAGGTTATTGGTTTTATGAACAAATCACCCCCACGATTTTATTTTTTGTATAGTTTTGGTTTGATTATTGGCTACGTTTCTTTTACAAAACTTTTGATTTTTCGATTTTTGACTTAGCCAAACTTTGTAATCAAACCAACGATGCATGCACTTATTCTCGTTTTAATGATTTGGTCCTAGCTCGTACTGAATGCAAAGGTGGCATATGATTTGTAGACTGCCATCATTTCTAAGGATGGCCTTGGGTTTTGCAAACCTCCTTCGCATGTGTTTTAATTAAGCATCCATCCCATCGTATGAGTCTTTACATCGTTCATTGTTAGGCTCGGTGTTATGCCTCTGTTTTGTTTTCACAAACCCTCCCTGTATGCTATGTTTGTTTGATTACCCTCCCATCCAGTATGGCTCCTATCATGAGAATTGAACCAAACGTTATCCAAACCCTACTCTTATGCGATGATGCCAGAGGAGATTTGGAGAGAAGTGGCTGGCTCATTTTCATTAGGAATTTTTAGGGTTTCAATTTACAGGTTTCCCAAAAATTTGCCTTCTACTTTGATGGTTTTAGAGAGAAAGTTGGTGATGTGCAACTGGAAGTTACCGAGGAGATTTTGAGTCAAGCCACAGGGTTACCATCAAGTGGTCAGAGATGGTTTAAAAATGTAAAAGTGGAAGAAGTTCCTTGGACCCTGTTGTTTACATCTCAGAAATAACAATCTGTGATAAAGGTATGCCCATTTCATTTCTTAAATCTTGGTGACACGATTTGCTCGCTGTGGTAAAGAAATTTGTTACCTGTGAGGGACATTTTAGGCTTGTATTTTTGTACCATTTGCGTCTGCTTATGAGTTTTATGGATTTCCCTTTGAATATTCCATATTACTTACTCATGAGTCTTTATAAAATGGGGAAAAGATACAAGAAGCACCGGTCAGACTCTAGCCTTTTTCATCACAGCCTAGTTAAAATCCTGCTCATACATCAATTAGAGTCACAGAATGACAACTAGGATTCATTTATAACCCGAAATGGCTATGATAACATTGATATGGGGGAGGTAGATAAACTCATGGATGAGGAGACCCTTGTCCACTCGAAGACATCTCTCTCATCTCCCCAAAATTCTGTTTCTTCCCCTAACAACGAACCCTTGATATATCCCAAGGTTTTTCAACAGGAAAGTCAACAGATTACACATCCAAATGACTGTGTTAAAAATGTAAAGAAACCTACAGGAAAGAGATTTAAGAGTAATATTGATATCAATTTTAAAAACAAAAGAGATGGCAGGCTAATTTCTAGGAGACTTCATAATAAGTTGAATGCTCATCCGAGTTCAATCAATATGATTGAAGCTCACGAAATCTCAGACTCTGATATTGAGAGATTCCTTGCACAAGAAGACCCTTTGTCATTCGAGCCACACCTTGATCGAACCTATACCTTTGTCGATAATTTACCTCCCTATTTGAAAGACAATCGAGAGTTTCCTGGTGTCAAGCTTTGCAATGAATCTACTATTCGTATGGAGGGCGCTTTGGTCCAAAATCTTGTTTGTTCTAATGCAACTTCCACACAGTCAAAGTGTGAGGTCTATCTATCATGGATTGATAGATATTATACTGATATCCCAGTTCTACAATCACGGGTTAAGGTTTTAAAAGATCAGGTCGATGTTTTAACAAGCGAAAAATTGAGGCTCGAGTCAGTTATTCAAGGCAAGGAAAAATGGATGAAGACCACGGGTCATGTGATATTTAAAAACATTGAGGCTGCTACAGCAATTGTAAATTCCAAGATTTCATGATATGATTTTATTGCATGGTTAGAGGTATGATATTTTACATTAATAGCATGCATGTTTTCATTCTTAAGTTAGATTATTTGGATTGTTCAATAAACTATATTTCATTATCAAATCAGTTTGTTTTATTAATTAAATAAAATGAGATTTCATTTACTATTATAACTAGCTACAAAATTGCAAGATTCTGTAGCTAGTTATATAAATTCGAATTGTGTAAATTAATGACAGAAAACATATCTGAAATATTCCCATTTTCTTTTTTCTTTCAGGATATTTAGGGTTCCATGATTTCAAAATTGATCTAAGGCACTCTTAAGATCTTCCAGTCATATATATGATGTATTTTGAATGAACATAAATGAATTGTTGTTAGTTTTGGAGTATTTAGTAAGATCAGGGTGGTTGCATCCCCCTTTATTTTTGAAACAAAAATTTGATCTCATGAAGAGAAACAATTATCTTTCCTGAGGCCTTTATAAACCTATCACTTTGTAAACAGAAGCATCTCGGCCTGGGGATAGAGTATGGACAATTACACACAGACTTGAATGGAACATAATGCATATTACAACTTTAGCTTTTGTGTATGATGTTTTAGTTTAAGTTATGTTTATTTTGATGTGATAATAGATGGTGATTTCTTTTGTCTTCATTATTTATTATAATTTGAAATAATTCATTATTACTTATTCTCCATATGTCATGTTTCAGATACAATATAGGTGATCATTGATTCGATTCAAATTATGAGATTTATCTCTAATTTTTTGTTGAATGTTTGAATACAAGTTCTTATAGTACGATTTATGTCACTGTAGTTACTTGTAAATCATAAGATCACTGTTGTTGTCTACATAATATGTTTTGTTATCAAAATTCAGTTTCCAACATATCATTTCATGTTTATTCAGAGCGATCTTAAGATTCATTACAAGTTTACTTCTCGGATAAGGTGGTTGGATATTATTTATTATATAGACGTTGGATGCATTAGTAGGTTAGTCTGTTCTTCTATTTAATTTTCTTGCTTATTATAGAAGTTTTTATACATAGTGTAATTTTCACTATCTATATCTTTCTGTTTAATTAAGCAGTTTAATATTTGATTTTATGAATGCCTACAAACAAGAACACAAATAAATAAAAAAATAGTATTTTCATTTTTTGTATTACTTTCATCGAAAAGAACCATTAAACATTTGATTTTATATGAGTTCAGATTAAAACTCATTATTTTTATATGTTGTATATATGATAAATAGAACTATTATATAAATTTTAATTAGATAAAATGCGTATATATATTTAGATGTACATATATATATCAGTGATTGTTATTTAGTAATTTATTACATTTCTTTTAATTATTTTTCACTTTCCTTAGAACCTTAGATAGGCCAATGGAGCCATTAAACCTGTTAGAGTGAATTAATCCAAACATCTTGGGTTAGTTAGACAACCCCGGACCGGATTCACTCTTCCAGTTGATGAGTGGTCAATTTTTCTCATCAACAAATGGCGCTAGAAGGAGGGCCTGAATACTATTAATGGCACAAGTAGGTCACAAGACTCTCCCCCCACCCACCTGCTCACCTATAGTAACAAGAAATCGTTCTGATGACAACATTGTCCCTCAAACAACAACCACATCAAATGACAATCCATAGATCACCGTTTAACTTGTAACTGCAAACCCCGCAAGGGCCGACATACAAGAAATTGTTTGGCAATCCTTCATAAGGATGCATAGTGCCTTGGCCCATATCAGACAACCAGGTCAGCCTTTGAACCAACCATTAGAATTCTCTGATATCAGGGAGCAACTTGAAGGTACTGATCTTACCCTAAACCCTATGGATCTAGATCACATCCTCACTCCTGCAACAGGAGAATCTGGTATTCCACCATCACCACCCCCTTCATCTCTTTCATCTTCTACAGAAGAATCATCAGACGGAGGAAATTCTTCATCTCAACCTTAGACACCACCCACACCTATGGCCAATCGAAACAATCCCACCAGACATTAGCTCGATCAAGATGCAGTGGCCATACCTGGGCCCCAACATACTTTTCCTAAACATCTGGAGAAATGTATTCCTAAATTTGACCCAGATTCCATGCAGATTGCTGAGGATGATATCAAAAAATTCATGCTAGCCATTACGATCTGTAGTGTTGAACACGAAGACGTAGTGTGTAGACTTTTTCCCTACACCTTTCAAGGCAATGCCTCTACCTGGTACTTTTCCCAATAACCCCACACCATTGTGTCATGGGATAAATTCGAGTCCTATTTCCTTGAGAAATTCGGAGACGACAAATCTCCTGAATTCCTAGTCATGGAAATCTCTACTTTAAATATGAACCCCAAAGAAAAGATAAAATAATTTAATCAAAGGTTCATGAAATTAAAGAATCAAATCCCCATGGACTCAATTCCTACCGAAAATCTTATCGTCGCATACTACATGAAAGCCTTACACCAAAACATAGCCATTTGGGTAAAAAGGTCCAAGAAATCCACATTGTTAGAAGACTTCAAAGAGGCGAGTCAAATAGAAAAATATATTCTCAGCCTAAAAGACAATATCTGCAACAAGGCAGAGACTAATTCATCCTCCAAGAAGAAAATCGAAATTATTCCTAGACCTCCCCAAAACAAAACTCAATGAGATAGTTCAGATCTAGAAAGCTTACAGAAGGTCATTCAAAAGTTGTCTAATTAGGTCATAGATTTGAGAAGATCGGCTGAAGAATCTTCTTCAAGAAAAGGGACTTACAAATCCCCTTTTAGGAAGCCTTTTCCCACAAACCGGCCTAACTCAAATTCAAAAGGCCTAAATCTAGAAAGCTTACAGTTTTTGATTCAGACAATTCTAGAGGCACATGATAACTTGATTCCTCCCGAGATTCCTAAAGACGTTGATGAACAAGAGATAGTATAAGATGAAGAATCCTCTCCCAACATTTTCGGGAATTTTTTGGATAGAATTTTTCAAGATAATTTCGAAACAGTGCATCCTTACAATACTAGGAGCAAGACAACAAATAAATCTTCTTCTGAAATTGTAACTAATGCACCTCCAAAACAGTCTAAACCAATTGAAACTAAACAGAATTCAATAGCCCCAAGTTTAGAGTATGATTTGATTGAGGATCTAAAAAAACTTAGAGCTAACATTTTTGTTTACGAATTATTAAAATTCTCTTTTCTTCTGCAAAAGATGTTGCAGAATATTGCAGAAAACAAAAAAAACAATAATCTGAACAACAACAAAGTTGTTGAAAACAGCCCCAAAATACCTCAAAAGGTCTCTGCCAAAATGACATCAAAGTTTTCTGATAAAAGAGACCTTGTTGTAAAAAGTGTAACAAATGTAGATAAATTAGTTTCAGGGGCTGCGACTAAAAAACAACAAACTTTTGTTGTTAATACTCGCAGAAATGTCCCACCCTTTTTGTTGACTTTTGAAATTTTCAATAGGAATGTACATAACTGTATGGTAGATTTAGGTGCATCGTCAAACGTAATGCCTTGGTCTGTCTGAAAAAAAATCAATTCCGAAGTTCCACCTTCCAGCCTGAATATTATTCAGCTTGATCGAACTAGTGTTAAAGTAATAAGTGAATTAAAAAATGTGCTTATGGTTTTTTTTTAAGTAGATATTGGTCTGAACAACTACATGGCTATTTTGCAATGGATTAGTCTCACTTGTGGCTGCCCGCGAATGGAAAGACTAACAAAATCAAGGTAAATCGTGAGCATTATATTAAGTTCACGGTAACCAATTTAAATGATCCTAATGAACCATTCACTGCTTCCGCCAATTCACCTGGAATACAGGGGATGGACACTTTTTTGGAAATTTCATGGTTGAAACTTCTACCATTACTAACCCGGAACAAAAATCTGAAATTATGACATGCACACAGTCAACAACCTTCTCTCAATGGCCACATGCACCTGATGAAAATCAAATCTGGTCTCTTTACTTCGATGGATCTAAATCTAAGGAAGGAGTTAGTGCAGGGTGCGTGCTCATTGATCCAGCAGGTAACAAAACTTTGATCGATTGCTGGTTAGAATTTGAATGCACAAACAATATGACCAAATACGAGGCACTCCTGCAAGGTCTCAGGAAAGCATTAGATTTGAGGATTCATAATTTGACTGTCTTCGGTGATTTAGAAATTATGGTTAGACAGGTAAAAAATTCTATCCACTGTTTATCTCCACATCTGAAAAATATATCAGACTGAGGTATGGAATTTAATGAGCAAGTTTTCTATGTTTAACATTAATTCTATTCCCAAATTGAATAATTCTAAGGCTGACTTGTTAGCTAATGTCGCCTCTAAAATTTCTCCTGCAGAAGGCCTTTCTCCAAATGCATTTTTTGTTGAAA
Organism: Picea glauca; assembly: GCA_000966675.3. Lineage (NCBI taxonomy): Eukaryota > Viridiplantae > Streptophyta > Pinopsida > Pinales > Pinaceae > Picea > Picea glauca. Next base: position 318,602 of record JZKD02S1628152.1, on the reverse strand, counting down.
TGTTGTTCATACCATCTATCCGAGACAACATCACAAATTGGAGAGTCTTCGACGACGATCAACAGATCATCAATTTTCTACACATGGAAGATACTTTCCAAGGCACAATTATCGACAAGAGTACCCACGAAGAAAACCTCCATGATTTTATGGTAATACCAGATCCAATATCCCCAAGAGTCTACATTGTATATGGTAAACTCTATCCCAAAATCTATGGTTAGATTAGAAAAAAATTATGATCTTCATGATAAATTCAGAAAATTAGTGAATTGTAAAATGAATAGTTCTTCCTTGACAAATGAAAAGGTAAATTTAGGAACTAAAGATAATCCATAGTGCATCAATTTGGGGTTGGGATGTTCTGAACAAGAAAATATAGCATTTATTAATTTGTTTAAGGAATTTAAAGATGTCTTTGCCTGGACATACGATGATTTAAAGACTTTTGATCCTAACATCATACAACACATTATTCCCATGAAACCCCAGACCCAACCTTTTCAACAAAAGTTAAGAAAAATGCACCCAAAACTTGAACCGATAGTCAAGAAAGAACTAAACAAACTCTTGAATGCTAAAATAATATTTATGGTAAGACATACCCAGTAGGTCTCTAATCTTGTCCCTGTGAGGAAGAAGAGTGGTGAAATCTGACTATGTGTCGATTTCCGAAATTTAAACCGAGCGTCTGATAAAGACAACTACCCTGTCCCTCCCATGGAATAGATCCTTCAACAAGTATCTGGTTCTAAAAGATTATCACTGTTAGATGGTTTTTCAGTGTATAACCAAGTCCTTATGTCTCCCCCAGATCATCTCAAAACCACTTTTTGTACTCCATGGGGTACTTACGCTTATAGGAAGATGCCCTTTAGGCTCATAAATGTCGGTGCCACTTTTCAGAGAGTGATGGATATCGCTTTCAATGTCTTAATCAATCAATCTATAGTATTTTATCTAGATGGCATCACTGTCTTATAAAAAAAATAAAGGAGATCATCTAGCTCATCTAAGATCTATTCTACAACGATGTCGTAAGTATGACATTTCTTTAAATCCTAAAAAATATTTCTTCACACTAGAACAAGGTAAGCTCCTCAGATTCATTGTATCAAATGAAGGGGTGATTATTGACCCTGAAATGACCCAAGTCATTTCAAAATTCCCCCCTCCCTCTTCCAAAAAGTCCATGCAATCTTTCTTAGGTCATATAAAATTTGTTAAAAGGTTCATCCCCAACTTTTCAGAAATGGTTAGACCATTACAAAATTTAATAAAAAAGGATCTACAGTACCATTGGGGACCTTTACAAAGTTAGGATTTTGACTCAATAAAAAAGGCTATAGTAAACGCTCTTTCTCTAATGAGCCCTTATTTTTCGTGAGACTTCACCCTCTACACATTTGCCTCTGATCGATCTTATGCTTCTGTCCTAACCCAAAAGAATGCTAAAAACAACGAAGTCCAAATTGCCTATATGAACTCATCCTTTAAGGGAGCATAACTTAATTACCCAACAGTAGATCAACAAGCCTATGCTATTTTTAAAGAGATAAAACACTTTCGATCTTATCTACTAAAATCTAGAATGAAAATCATCATCCCTTACCCTGCTGTCAGAAATTTTTTAGTACAGAAAGAACTGGGTGAAAAAAGGGCAAACTAGGTCACCTCCTTACAAGAATACGACATAGAAATTACCCCAGCACAAATTGTTAGAGGCCAAGGTTTATGTAAATTTGTTGTTGATTCACCTATAGGGAAAAAAAATGAAACTAATATGTTAATTCAATGTCAACACAATCAAAATCAAATCTGTTGTGCACAAAACCTTACTAGTCCTTGGAATGATGACATCAAGTTTTATCTTATGCACGAATCAGCTCCCCGACACCTTGATCCAAAAAATAGGAGAGCACTGAGATTAAAATCTTCTTCTTTTCAGCTGGTAAATGATATTTTGTTTTTCCAAAATTTCGATGGAATACTTATGCACTGTCTTGAAAAAGATGAAGCATAAAAAGTCTTATTGGAATTACACGCAGGGGAAGATGGTGGGCATTTCGGTGGAGACACCACTACCCACAAAGTACTAAGAGTAGTTTATTACTGGCCTACTCTTTTCAAAGATTCCCATGCCTCATGTCGCAAGTGTGTAATATGGCAGAAGGCATCTGGACGAGTACAGAAACCAGCATTCCTGCTGCAACTAGTTTTGGTAGACTCCCCTTTTCAATAATGGGGCCTCGATATTATAGGCCCAATTAACCCAACATCCTCACAGTAGCATAAACACATCATAACAACCACTGATTATTTCACCATATGGTCTGAGGCTGCACCATTAAAAGTTGTAAACGCCAACCAAGTAAAATCCTTCTTGAATTCAAATATTATCACTCGTTTCAGTATTCTTGAATGCCTAGTATTTGATAATGCTTCCTATTTTTCATCTCTCGAAATGAGTGATTTCACTTTAGAGAAAGGAATAAAATTAAAATAATCTGCCATATATTACCCTCAAGGAAATGATTTGGTGGAATCAACTAATAAAAACATTATCAAGATCATCAGGAGAACGGTCTCTAAAAACCACAAAAACTAGCATAATGCACTATTTAATGCAATCTGGGCTGACAGAGTAACTCCTAAAATTGTTGTTGGTAATTCCCCCTTTTTTCTCAATTACGGTAGGGAAGCAATTCTTCCACCACATGTCCTTCTTCCATCTCTGCCATTATCACAAAAGGTGCAAGAAGAAAACTGTCCTCCCTTGGAAAGTCAGATTAGTGCTTTGCTAAAGTTAGAGGAAGTAAGGGCTCAAGCAAAATGAAAATTGGATCAACATCAACTCATTGTCAAAAACTGTTTTGATTCTAATTCTGCCTCTCACGGAAATTTTGAGGTAGGTGATCTTGTTCTCATGTGGGAAAAACCTCATGAGGGGAAAGGAGAACATACTAAGCTTCAAAACATGTGGTTGGGACCATTTTTAATTACTGGAAAACTAGGTCCCAGTTCCTTTCGCCTGAAAAATTTAGAGGGACAACCAGACAACGTCTCGGTGAATGGCCAAGCTCTCAAAAACTATTTTACCTGACGAATGTCCCATATACCTTTTGTAAATATTTTTTGTTTTGGTTTCCTTGTTGTTTGTTTTTTCTTTTCTGGTTTATTTTTGTTTTCATTTATGTTTATCGGTCTTTCTTTTTGAAACAAACATGCCTGCACCATAGGCTATCTCAGAGAAAGAAAACATAATACTTCCCCTCGAAAATAGCCGCTAAAGGTTGTCAAAACATTAATTGTTGTATTTCTCTGAAATTGTAGCTTGGTTAAAGATGACTTTTGTTTGAAAGGCATTTTTTTTGTTTCGATCTGCACTTGAAAGTATTCACGACCATCTTTAAAAATATTTTTACGCAGTCCCTGTTCTTTAAGAGAGAAACTCAAAGATGTCTCCCTGTTCTTGAAAATTAGTTTTATTAATAAACTAATTTTGGATCTTGATGAAGGACAACACGAAAATTTTTAAGGTCTGTGATATATCAAGGTGTGTTAAAAACTGAAATTTTCAGTGTCACCTCGCTCTGTTGAATATCCTTAAAAAATATGCAAAAATTTGAATAATGTTGCAGAGAGTTGTGGGAAGTGTTTGTAAACCCACCGAGACACTGAACAGGTCTACTAGCAGTGGGTATATACATGCATGGCGCCAATACAACTTTGTCGGGGTACTGAACAGGCCTGCTGGCAGTGAAGCAATGCCAGGTAAAAGAAAATTCTCAGATTTGACTTTCTTTTTGGCCCCAAGCATCCTTCATTCTGATCTGAAATTTCTTGACAGGATATAGATGTCAGAGTGAGTTAACTGAAATCCCTGTCGAGGCTATGAACACCTGCTGGTAGCAGTGGCCCTGTCAACAATATTGGAGATTTTAACTTAACATTGTGGCTTTCTTTTGCCAAGTTTGTCACCAGTTTTCGTTTCTTTAAAAATAAAAGTTATCTGAAACTGGAATGCATCATGATTATTTAAGATGTTCAAATGAATTTTCAGTTGTTCTTCGATTTGAAGTTTTTTAGATTTTTCTAACCTGAACTCGTTCATGTTACGGAGATAACTGCTTCTCCCAGCATGTCGCCATTGTTGGCAGCAATAATATAATTGTTACTTTTTCCATATCAATTAAATGATCTACATAGTTGCTTAACCAGGGTCATGAAATTTTATTACTCTTCATGAGTAGTTTCTGAAATGACAGTTGTAAATTGTCCCTTCTCCCTATTGTCTATTTAGGCTTTGTTTTCATGACCGAAAGCATGAAAACTTGCGACTGTGATTACCATTATGTTTTAAAATTTCATTAAAGGCAAATTGTTCATATAGTTTATTATGGAATTTTGATTCCTTGCCATGAAGATGTTACTCTCTTTGTTTTGATCCTTTCAATTTCAATCATGCTTAAGAGGTTATTGGTTTTATGAACAAAGCACCCCCACGATTTTATTTTTTGTATAGTTTTGGTTTGATTCTTGGCTATGTGTCTTTTACAAAACTTTTGATTTTTCAATTTTTGACTTACCCAAACTTTGTAATCAAACCCACGATGCGTGCACTTATTCTCGTTTTAATGATTTTGTCCTAGCTCGTACTGAATGCAAAGGTGGCATATGATTTGCATACTGCCATCATTTCTAAGGATGGCCTTGGGTTTCACAAACCTCCTTCACATGCATTTTAATTAAGCATCCATCCCATCGTATGAGTCTTTACAACGTTCATTGTTGGGCTCGGGGTTATGGATCTATTTTGTTTTCACAAACCCTCCCTGTATGTTTTGTTTGTTTGATTACCCTCCCGTCTAGTATGGCTCCTGTCATGAGAATTGAACCAAACGGTATCCAAACCCTACTCTTATATGACAATGCTAGAGGAGATTTGAAGAGAAGTGGCTGACTCATTTTCATTAGGAAGTTTCAGGGTTTCAATTTACAGGTTTCCCAAGAATTTTCCTTCTCCTTTGATGGTTGTAGATATAAAGTTGGTGATGTGCGACTGGAAGTTACCGAGGATTTTTTGATTCAAGCCACAAGGTTACCACCAAGCGGTCAGAGATGGTTTAAAAATGAAAAACTGGAAGAAGTTCCTTGGACCCTACTATTTACATCTCGAAAAATAACAAGCTGTGATAAAGGTATGCCCACTTAATTTCTTAAAGCTTGGTGGCATGATTTGCTCGTTATGGTAAAGAAATTTGTTACCCATGAGGGACGTTTTGGGCTTGTATTTTTGTACCATTTGTGTCTGCTTATGAGTTTTATGGATTTCCCTTTGAATATGGCATATTACTTACTCAGGAGTCTTTATAAAATGGGGAAAATATACAAGAAACACCAGTCAGACTCAAGCCTTTTTCATCACGGCCTAGTTAAAATCTTGCTCATACATCAATTAGAGTCACAGAATGACAGCTGGGATTCGTTTATAACTTGAAATGACTATGGTAACCTTGATATTGGGGAGGTAGATAAACTCATGGTTGAGGAGACCCTTGTCCACCCGATGACATCTCTCTCACCTCCCCAGACTTGTGTCTCTTTCCCTAACATTGAACCCTTGATCGATCCCAAGGTTATTCAATAGGCTAGTCAACAGATTACACATCCAAATGACTATGTTAAAAATGTAAAGAAACCTATAGGAAAGAGATTTAAGAGTAATATTGATATCAATTTTAAAAACAAAAGAGTTGGCAGGCTAATTTCTAGGAGACTTCGTAATAAATCAAATGCTCATCCGAGTTCAATCAATATGATCAAAGTTCACAAAAGCTCAGACTATGAAATTGAGAGATTCCTTGTAGAGGAAGACCCTTTGTCATTCCATCCACACTCTGATCGACCCTATAACTTTGTCGATAATTTACCTCCCTGTTTGAAGGACAATCCAAAGTTTCCTGGTGTCAAGCTTTGCAATGAATCTACTATTCGTATGGAGGGAGCTCCAGTCCACAATCTTGTTTGTTTAATGCAACCACCACACAGTCAAAGTGTGAGGTTTTTCTATCATGGATTGATAGATATTATACTGATATCCCAGTTCTATAGTCACACGTTAAGGTTTTACAAGATCAAATCGATGCTTTAATGAGAGAAAACTTGAGGCTTGAGTAAGTTATTCAAGGAAAGTAAAAATGGATGAAGACCACAGGTCATGTGATATTTAAAAACGTTGAGGCTGCTACAACCATTGTAAATTCCAAGATTTCATGATACGATTTGATTGCATGGTTAGAGGTATGATCTTTTAAATTAATAGCATGTTTGTTTTCATTCGAAAGTTAGATTATTTGGTTTGTTGAATAAACTATATTTCATTATTAAATTAGTCTATTTTATTCATTAAATAAAATGAGATTTCATTTACTATTATAACTAGCTAGAAATCTGCAAGATTTTGTAGCCAACTATGTAAATTCGAATTGTGTAAATTAATCACAGAAAACATATCTGAAATCTTCCCATTTTCTTTTTTCATTCAGGATATTCAGGGTTCCATGATTTCAAAATTGATCTCAGGCACTCTTAAGATCTTCCAATCATATCTATGATGTATTTTGAATGAACATAAATGAATTGTTGTTAGTTTTGGAGTATTTAGTAGGATCAAGGTGGTTGCATCCCCCTTTATTTTTGAAACAAATATTTGATCTCAGGAACATAAGCAATTGTCTTCCTTCAGGCCTTTATAAGCCTATCACTTTGTAAATAGAAGCATCTTGGTCTGGGGATGGAGTATGAACAATTACACATAGACTTGAATGGAACATAATGCATATTACAGTTTTAGATTTTGTGTATGATGTTTTAGTTTAAGTTATGTTTATTTTGATGTGATAATAGATGGTGATTTCTTTTGTCTTCATTATTCATTATAGGTTGAAATAATTCATGATTACCTGTTGTCCATATGTCATGTTTTAGATACAATATAGGGTGATCATCGATTCAATTCAAATTATGAGATTTATCTCTAATTTTCTGTTGAATGTTTAAATACAAGTTCCTATAGTAAGATTTATGTCATTGTAGTTACTTGTAAATCATAAGATCACTGTGACTGTCTCCATAATACATTATGTTATCAAAACTCAGTTTCCATAATATTGTTTCGCATTTATTCGGAGTGATCTTAAGATTCGTTGCAGGTTTACTTCTCGGATAAGGTGGTTGGATATTCTCTATTGTAAAGACGTTGGATGCATTAATAGGTTAGTCTATTCTTTTATTTCATTTGCTTGCTTATTATAGAATTTTTTTTACATAGTGTAATTTTCACTATCTATATATTTTTGTTTAATTAAGCAGTTTAATATTTGATTTTATGAATGCATACAAACAAGAAAACAAATAATATTTTCACTTTCTGTATTACTTTCATCAAAAAGAACCATTAAACATATTATTTTCTATGAGTTCAGATTAAAACTCATTATTTGTATATGTTGTATATATGATAAATATAACTATTATATAAATTTTAATTAGATAAACTGCGTATATATATTTAGATGTACATATATATTTCAGCGATTGTTATTTAGTAATTTATTGCATTTCTTTTAATTATTTTTCTCTTTCCTTAGAACTTTAGATTGGCCAATGGAGCCATTAAACCCACTAGAGTGAATTAATCCAAATGTCTTTTGTTAATTAGACAACCCTGGACCAGATTCACTCTTCCATTTGATGAGCGATCAATTTTTCCCATCAACACCTGGCTACTCACTTTAGAGATTTCACTGGGAGAAGAAGGAGAAAGGGAAGGAGACATGTCGGGTGAAGAAGGAGAAATGTCAACATGATGTTGACATGTAGGTGGCGTGCTTACATATGAAGCATTAGGTGCATCTGAATCACTGGGAAGATTTGAGATCTTTGGAGTGGGGAACAACCAAACTGGTAATCCGGTTGTGAGTCCCAAAATATTTAGTGTGGCAATGCACAAAGGACCAATGTGTCCAAAAATGGAAAGGCAAAAGGTTCCTTGGGAAAAGGGGTTCCTCCATTGGTACTCCCAAGATTTGACACCATTGACACTGACTCAACCTAATGTCCACTAAGAAAAAAAAGCAACACACACTGCAAATCTAAGAAGCAAAAAATGAAACAAACCTTCCCAAAATGAAACCACTAGTTGGTGATGAAATCCAACATCGCAAGATAAATATAGGAAGGGGGTGGGATAAAGTGGGTGGATCAATTATGTTGGAGCCTGCTTAACGGACTTATGCCTTGGTGCATGTTCCCACGAATTTTTACCTATGGATGTACCCTCCAACGAGCCCAAGTGAGTTTGACCATTGTTTGACCTAGGTAGAGAGAAGGCTCCCCTTCACCATCACCTTGTGTATCAACCCGCAGGGGAAGCTAGTGGGCATTTCGGTGGAGACAACACAACCCACAAAGTATTAAGAGAAGGTTATTGCTAGCCTACTATTTTAAAAGACACCCATGAATTATGTCGCAAGTGTGTAATCTATCAGAAGGCATCTAGACGTGTACAAAAACTAGCATTCTCGCTGCAACCAGTTTCAGTAGACTCCCCTTTTCAGCAATGGGGCCTCGATATTATAGGCCCAATTAACCCAACATCATTGCAGTATCATAAATACATCATAAAAACCACAAATTATTTCACCAGATGGTTTAAGGCTGCGCCATTAAAAGTTGTAAACACCAACCAGGTAAAATCCTTCCTGAATTCAAATATTATCACTCGTTTTGGTATTCCTGAATGCCTAGTATTTGATAATGATTCCTATTTTTCATCTCTTGAAATGAGTGATTTCGCTTTAGAGAAAGGAATAAAATTAAAATACTATGTGAGCTATTACCCTCAAGGAAATGGTTTGGCGGAATCAACTAATAAAAACCTGATCAAGATCATCAAGAGAACGGTTTCTGAAAACCACAAAAACTGGCATAATGCACTATTTAATGCAATCTGGGATGATAGAGTAACTCCTAAAACTATTGTTGGTGATTCCCCCTTTTTTCTTGTTTACGGTAGGGAAGCGATTCTTCCACCGCATGTCCTTCTTCCATCTCTGTAGTTATCATAGAAGGTGCAAGAAGAAAATTGTCCTCCCTTGAAAATTTGGATTAACTCTTTGCTGAAGTTAGAGGAAGTAAGGGCTCAAGAAAAATGAAAATTGGATCAACATCAACTCATTTTCAAAAACTGGTTTGATTCCAATTCTTCCTCTGACAGAAATTTTGAAGTAGGTGATCTTGTCCTTAAGTGGGACAAACCTCATGAGGGGAAAGGAGAACATACTAAGTTTCAAAACCTGTGGTTGGGACCATTTTTAATTACTGAAAAACTAGGTCCTAGTTCCTTTCGCCTGCATAATTTAGAGGGACATCCAGACACCTTACCGGTGAATGGCTAATCTCTCAAAAAGTATTTTACCTAACGACTCTCCCATACACCTTTTGCAAATATTTTCTGTTTTGGTTTCTTTGTTGTTTGTTTTTTATTTTCTGGTTTATTTTTGTTTTCATTTCTGTTTATCGGTCTTTCTTTTTGAAACAAACATGCATGCACCACGGACTAGCTCAGACAAAGAAAACAAAATACTTCCCCTCGAAAATAACTGCTAAAGGTTGTCAGAAAATTAATTTTTGTATTTCTCTGAAATTGTAGCCTAGTTAAAGATGACTTTCGTTTGAAAGGTGTTTTTTTGGTTTCAATTTGCACTTGAAAATATTCACGACCATCTTTAAAAATCTTTTTATGTTGTCTCTGTTCTTTACGAGAGCAACTCAATGATGTCTCCCTGTTCTTGAAAATTAGTTTTATTAATAAACTTTTTTTGGATCTTGATGAAGGACGGAACAAATTTTTTTAAGGTTTGTGATATATCAAGGTGTGTTAAAAACTGGAATTTTCAGCGTCACCCCACTCTGTTGAATATCCTTAAAAAATATGCCAGAATTTGAATAATGTTTCAGAGAGTTGTGGGTAGTGTTTGTAAACCCGCCGGGACACTGAACAGGTCTGCTGGCATGGGGTAAATACATGCATGATGCCAAGACAACTTTGTCGGGGTACTGAATAGGCCCGCTGGCAGCGAAGCAATGTCAGGTAAAAGAAAATTCTCAAATTTGAATTTCGTTTTGGCCCTAAGCGTCCTTCGTTCTGATCTGAAATTTCTTGACAGGATACAGACGTCAGAGTGGGTTAACTGACATCCCTGTCGAGGCTATGAATGCCTACTAGTAGCAGTGGCCCTGTCAACAATATTGGATATTTTAACTTAATGTTGTGGCTTTCTTTTTCCAAGTTTGTCACCAATTTTCGTTTCTTTAAAAATAAAAGTTATCTGAAATTGGACTACGTCATGATTATTTAAGATGTTCAAATGAATTTTCAGTTGTTCTTCGATATGAAGTTTTTTTCTAACCTAAACATGTTCGTGTTACAGAGATAACTGCTTCTCCCAGCATGTCGCCATTGTTTTTTTTTTTTTTAAGTAAAAAAGGGGGAGAATCCTTCTATTCAATCCATGAACAAAGTGTAAGTGATACAATGATTTGTGGATGGGTAAGACCCCTCAGAAAGAGAGTAGGGGAT
>JZKD02S1628152.1:281239-303184 GCA_000966675.3 Picea glauca | reverse complement strand
TTTATATATTTATATGTACATATATATTTCAGCAATTGTTATTTAGTAATTTATTGCATTTCTTTTAATTATTTTTCACTTTCCTTAGAACTTTAGATTGGACAATGGAGCCATTAAACCCTCCAGAGTGAATTAATCCAAATGTCTTGGGTTAATTAGACAACCTCAGACCAGATTCACTCTTCCAGTTGACGAGCGGTCAATTTTTCCCGTCAACACCTGGCTACTCACTTTAGAGATTTCACTAGGAGAAGAAGGAGAAAGGGAAGGAGACATGTCGAGTGAAGAAGGAGAAACGTCAACATGACGTTGACATGTGGGTGGTGTGCTTACATATGAAGCATTAGGTGCATATGAATCACTGGGAAGATTTGAGGTCACTGGAGTGCGGAACAACCAAACCGGTAATCCGATTGTGAGTCCTGAAATATTTAAGGTGGCAATGAACAGAGGACCAAAGTTTCCAAAAGAAGGAAAGGCGAAAGCTTCCCTGGGAAAAGGGGTTCCTCCATTGGTACTCCCAGGAGTTGAAACCATTGAAACTGACTCAACCTAATGTCCACTAAGAAAAACAAACAACACACACTACAAATATAAGAAGCAAACAATCAAACAAACCTTCCCAAAATGAAACCACTAGTTGGTGATGAAATCCAACATCACAAGATAAATATAGGAAGAGGGTGGGATAAAGAGGGTGGATCAATTATGTTGGAGACCTACTTAACAGACTTGTTCATTGGTGCATGTTCCCACAAAGTTTTACCTGTGGGTGTACCCTTCAAGGAGCCCGAGTGAGTTTGACCAACATCTGAACCAGGTAGAGAGAAGACTCCCCTTCACCGTCACCTTGTTTATCAACCCTATAGTCATAGTCCACTAAGGATACCAAATTGTAGTCATCCTCTGTGCGGGTATAGTCGATAGTCGGGAAGGAACATATAGGCAGGATAACAAGTCAATAATTGTTCAAGAGAACTAAATACAAGTGGAACATAATACTACTAAGATATTCATGAATCTCTGAGACAAAATTAAACCAATCGTTTCTTAGGAAGACCCCCCAATATATGATATTTCCTCTATGCGGGTTAAGATTCAGAGTGGAAATATAAGCTTCTCTCTCACACACAACCTTGTGTTTAACCCTTGTGTCAGAGGGGGATCTCGGCTATGCTTATATGAACAATTGGATTTACCAATCCCTAGCACAAGATTCTCTCTTTGTCTGATGGATTTGGAAATTTATTCTCACAATCTATTTCAAAGCCCTACACTTTTTAATGTAGGTTCACTACAAGAAAATATAAAAGTATCTGATCAATTTTATAAGCGCTTCATTTTAGGGTTGTTTTTTACTCAAGGGTGCAAAAGTGAAATTGATGATGTTGTAGACTTGACTCCAAAATAATGAAGAAAAATTAGATGCAAATAATTTTCTTCAATGAATCCTACATATGGGATGGAGACGAAGTTTAACTTTGTTAAAAAAAAACACCCAATTCCCAAATTCAATTTACCTATATACACTACCAAAAATAAAGAATGAAACTATCGTATTTGTTTGATTCTAATACAAAACGACAACAAATGAAAATCCTTTAACACTCCTTTACTTTCAATCAAAATGAAAGGGTCGAATGCAGACACAAAAGACATGAAGAAAAACGGATTTCAAACAAATCATGCGCTCATGGGATAATGAGAACTGAATGAAGATATCTCACTCAATCAAGGATTCTACAATCTAAAAACATTCAAGGAATACAAGAAAGTTCAGAGAAGAATCCTAAAACTAATAAGGATAAAGAGAAATCACTCCATTGTCTTGGCAAAACAATCAACAGGACAGAGAAATCCAGGCTATTTTTTGGTAAGCATGAAGTCTCAAATCATTCAGAAAGGAAATATTTGAAAAGTAACTTGAGACCAACAAACCTTTGCAGACCTTTTTAATCAGTCAGATAACCTGAAACTTCACAAGATTCAAACCAAACCAAGAAAACCAAGGTGAATCAATATCACAATTTGAAAAAGGTTGCAAGATCAATAAAGACAACAAAATAAGTGACAAGAACCAAAAATTAAACCCAAACAAATCCATAATCCCAAGTATAGACTACGAGAAAAAATATCTGCAAGATAGACTCAGAAAAAATGAGTAGGAAAGGGTAGAAATCACCAAAAAAGGAGATCAACACTCATGATTTCAAGGGTACAGAGCGTTGTATCACTGTGATATACAAAGTAGGGGAGTTATGATTACATATTAATTCTCTTAAATACACTCTAGGGGAGCACTACCCTTCCCAAAAACTTAGAACAAAGGCTTAAAACTCAGAAAAAATCACCCACAATTCCTAGAATTTTCTGAAACTGTCAATGAAGAGGGGAGAAACGAAATAGATCGGGAACAAACAATAAAAATGATCTAAAAGTTAGAAAAAGGAAGAGATTATCCAAGGAAATACAAATCAATGTTGGTCCCCAATGGATTTGCCAATTTATGTTACATAACCCCCCCGGGGACATGTGGGTCTTCCCTCATATTCTAGACCCCTAATATCGAGACATAAAGGTACAAATTTACACTAAAATACATTTAAATATAGTTAATATAATCAAAATAAAGAGAGGGAGAAGGTATGATGTACCTTTTTTTGAAGTGTTTCCTCACTTAATCCAATATGAACTTGATCTCCAATCTCCTTAGCACGACACAATACCTGCAATGCAATGGAAAACAAAGAAAAACAAAGATTTCCTACTCTACCAAGATTAGTTTAAAAGAAATTCATCCATAATAGACATGAATACACAAATATACATAAAATATAAGAAAATAGGCCAAGAATATATTAATGAGAATGTTAAAAAGACACTCACAATCTGTAGATACAGTTACAACAACCTCTCCAATTCCTCCTCATCCATCCCTTGTGCGATGCTCCCAAGATCATAGGTTTGATATCCAAAAATATTCCTCCCAAGATCATAACTTTGATACCTCTAATATTATTTCTTATTCTCCATGGAAAATCTCTCATTATATAGGATTTGGAGGCTTAACCACGATGGACATGATCACTCATCAAATCCACTAAAATGGGATCTCCAATATATTTAGGGAGAAAATATCTTTTAAGCATTTTAGGGAGTAAATATCTCTCAAGTATTTTAAGGAAGAGAAATTTAAACCATCCATGAGATCCTCAACCTCCCCTTTGAAATAGGAAACCAAATGTGAGGTCAATTCTCTCACTAAATTAATTTCCTTTTCATGAATATTAATAATAATTCATGTGCAGATAGTATTTTGACCTTCATATAATATATTTCTCCTCCACATTGACTAGGGATTGTGAGATATGTTATTTCATGGTCTCGAGGTGTATGAGACACTTAGCAAGGTGAATATGATACTCTTACGACACTTGCGACACTTAGTGTGAGGTACCTAGGTGTGGAAATTTGACTTGTAACAACATGTTTCTTGTAAATCCTCATGCACTAGTTTGGGCATGTGCAAAACTATATTGTGCATGCACAATTTCATTTGTGAGCGTGCATGAGATAAACCAATGACTTTGGGTGCTAACATAAGGACAAACCCTATGAACAATAATATGTGAAAAAAACAAATAGATAGGAGACAAGTTTATATAATATAATAGTGGAGGGAGGGTGGATTTTTCCATTGGATATAAATCTTTGAACATCCCAATACCAATACTGTCAAAAATAGCCTTGGAATAATGAAAAAATGGAATATGTGTTCCAACATTGGATTTGGAATCAAGTGTATAGTAAGAAATTCTATCTATAGTAACCAATTTTCCTTGATGAGGAAACTGAAGGACTCTAAAAACTAAGGACACAAATTCCATCATCCTATAAAACCAATTACACCCTAATAGAATATTATAGTATAAAGGAGCATCAATGACTTTGAATTCAATCGAAATATTATTTCCACTAGATTGATAGGAAATAAGGTGATGATTCCATGACGTTTAAAGGAATTCCAATTGAAGAATTTCAACATGGTGATCAAATGAATGATCTATGTAAACCCAAGTTTCTCCAACAAGAAAAATACATGATGCAAGTGGAGGATCCTTCATTGACAATGCATCTAAATGTGTCTGTCCCATGCAAAGATACTTGGATTTGGAAATAAATAAAGTGGGAAATACTAGGTTAATGTTGGTCAAGGTAAAATGTAATTAGATGAGTGTATAAGGGATCAAATCCATCAATTGTAGTCAATAATGATTTACACTGCACAAGGCATCTCTGAAGGACCTCTAAGGAATACATAGAAAATGGTGCTTCATCCAAATCCTCCACAATATTGTAATTGTGAGTATCTCGGTATTTTGAATTGTGTGTCAATATTTTTAAAACGCCTTTGAGGGGGGTGAAGCATTGTATCATCAAATGTATTATCTATTTATATATATTCACCCAGATGTGATGAAGATTGATCCTAATCAATAGAAACATTCTCATAATTTTCATAATTATGAGATCACATATGGATATGAAAATATTGTTCACACATGTAAAAATTGGCATTCATGGTATTTCTCCCTCATAGAGGATTTCCGTGTGTTCCTCCTTATGTAGGTGTAGGATTCATCACAACCATTTTTTTCTACTGTGGGGGTAAAGTATTTGTTAGGATGAAAATGTTTTTTTTGCCTACCTAGTAGGATAAGTATCGATGAATCCCATCCATATGAGGACACTAGTGAGTAGGATGACCTCCATTACAAATATTTCATTTCCTTCTTCTCCCTAGTGCCCCCATATTAGAATTTTGATCAGGGGAAGTCCCTTGCCTAGAAGTATAATTTTTCATTTTATTTTTTTCTTTCCTCTAGGTTGCTAATCATTTTTTAGATTTGTTGATTGGAATGGATGAATGTTGGAGATTTGGGTAGGGAACAAGGGATTTTTCAAAGATTGCATAGCTTAAAGATGATTATGATATATGGTCATATAAATTATTGAATATACTAAATGGAAAATTGAATCATGAGAAATTGAACCAATCACACCATCATCATGTAGTCTAAGGGTGGGTTTTATAAGATCTATTGATGGTGGAGGAACATGAGGTATCAAATCATACAACATGTCAAACTGAGAATACATCAATTCTAGTTTTTAAGAATGTAAAACGATTTTCTCGTCAGTTAGGGATACTAACATAGTGACATCCTTGGTGATTAAATTTGGTAATAAATACTTAACAAAATAATCCACTATAAATTGGTATGGAATTTTGGCTCCAATGATCTTATGCTACCATATACACTGATGAATATCATCAAAAATATGAGTGACAATGCTTTGATGGAATGATGCCAATATTTCTATTCTAGTTTCATAATAGGTATGAATTTGAAAATTGGTCAAGAAGGACATCTCTAAATATGAAAAATAATAAAATAAATCATGTCGCATCTTAGTGTACCACTTAGGAGTTCTCCCAGTCAGGGTGCATTGGAAAAGACATCATCTAACACTATCATCCACCGAAGATTTGGATGAACACCATAGGTCTAAATTCATGACATGTGTAGAAGGATATTATTTGGACCACCCATCACACTTGTGAATGTATGATGGAAATTTAGTAGGTATAACCAACCATGACATGTGATGTTGTATGGGGTTGTTTATTAATCAGGATAATTCTAGTAAGTTAAAGGTATCCAAGAATGTAAACTGAGTGTTGGAAAATGAATTATGGTTGATGAATGATGGTCTATGTGACCTGATATAAGTCATAGGCCTCCCCACACCACTTCCATCCAAGGAATTAGTTCCCTTAGGAATAAGAGTGGGGCTATTTGTATGGCCAAAACCATGATGAAGATTTGAAACAAAATAAAAAACTACATTAGTGTTTGTCGAGATACCTATAGGTATACTAGAGACAAGTGGAAACCCACCACTGATGTTGAAAACAAGATTCCCTTCCAATGAAAGTGAATACAAATGTAGGAAATTATGTGGTCACAATGGGCATGCTAAAGATAGGTAAACTTGCATAGGGAATGTCATTCAGTTCAAATAGACGAATTCCACTACATTAAATTGTCAACTCGGGGATCATAAACTGATCAAGTGTAATGAACAATATATTTAGATACTAGTTATAATCTATCCTATAATGCATAAGGAAAAAAATGCACTACTTTATATGTAGAAACATAGTTCTATTCAACTGTATAAAGGACAAAGTAATGCTAAGAAATCCAAACAAATTTATAAGAAACATAGAAGTAATTTAAATATGTAAAACCACCAATATATTGGATTTCTATAGAATTATTTCAATCACTTAGCTCAATATGAGTTCTTGTTGATCACAACAAGCGATTATTCAATTAATGCTTGTGATATTAGTTACTTATCTTCAAGCAAAAATGAATAAATTAAAAAAAAATGACACAATTAGAAATCACACAACATGAATAAACAAAAACACAAAACCAATAATGTTAAGGAACAAAATAATGTTCTCCTCCACAAGGGGCCCTCCTGGTTCGAGGAATGCTATTTAGAAAAATGGTATAAGACTAAACTCTTGAAAAATGAAAAATTAACAACTCATGTGGAACAAACTATAACTAGGAACTTTTTATTAATCAAAAAATCAATCTTACAACAATTTGATTACAAGGTGTAATGATAATTGTTTTTTCTGAGGATCTAATCACTCATATTTATACAATAGAAACAATATCGCTCAAATGCAAGTTATACATATCTCTAAAACAATTCATATCAAAATACATATGCGATGATTTCCAAGTCAAATATGGATCTTTGGTGAAAATTTGGATTTAACTTAGTCACTCATGTATTAGTTAAATTCATGACATAATGCATGAATTTCTCTTACACAATATTGTGCTTCCTTATGTTCTGTTATGATGAAAGCAGGGTTTCACATTATGCCATATGTGCACATTGACCAATCTGTTTGAACTCACTTATACTCCAAGATGGAATATCCATAGGCCATGCTGACAAGTGGATAAGCTTCGTAGAACATTTTGACACCTTCCATATGTCGTAGTTTAGTCCAAGCCTAACCATGTTCATGTGGATGGAAAAAAACGGTGTACAAACTTGTCTTAGTAACTAGGATACAAAATTTTAATATGTATTGAAAAGTTGGTTTCCATTGATTTCAACCCTAGAAGAAGTCCATAATCTCTTATAATTAATGGGTCTATTTGATGGAATATCCAAAGTGGTCCACTTATGGCATAGCTATAAAATTTCCACACGAGAAGACATTTTGAAGAAGTCTACAAAGAAACCCTGGGAATATGGCTAGGAAGCTCTAGAGGTGTTGTCATGAAGAAATGGTCATAGGAAGATGCTTTGAATAAGTATGAAAATAAAACCTGAGAATATGGATAGGAATCCCTAGAGGTGTGGTCATGAAGTCAGAAGTTGATTGGATAAAAAGAGTACGAAGGACATTAAAAATATTGCAAAGCTCTCATCTATGGATAGTCCTTGTTATTCCATTTCCAACAGTAGGTGGTATGCCATGTGGTTCCTCATGGTTGAGAATTTATACCCTCTTAAACATGAATCCCCAAAGTATAGTTACAAATCCCCTAAATGATTTCAATAAGAAGTTACAATTCAGCCCCAAAATCAGGAAAAGGAGAAAAATGATTTCAACAAGGAGTTACAGGTTGGCCCTAAAATTCAAATAAAGGAGGTACTTGGAAAAGTATAAATAACCATCGAGATCCTCTCATTTGATTATTAAACAAGTGAAATAAACCAAGAAAGTTTGTGATCTCTTAGTGAAATTGAAGTAGAGGAGGAGTGCAAAGGAGGAAAGTCTCAAATCCACGTATTGGAGAAGGGTTTTAAAAAACCTTAATTGAGCATGCCCTCACGGGTCAAGCATAGGGTGTCCTGCGAGGCCCCCTCTCATTGCACAAGATTGATCATGTGAGGCCCCTCCTGTTGTCAGTCCATTCCCATGAGGTTGATGATAATTTATGAATAATATTCCCTCTTATTGATTTTGATATCGAGGAAGGATTGATGATCTCAGATCTGATGTACCATGTTTTATAGAATTAAATGTATGTTTTCTATATTTTTTTAGGCTTGTATCTTCGAGGTTATGGTATATGATTTATGTATATCTTGGAGGATATGTCATATTCCTTGAGGATTATATTGGATGGTTTTTCACATGCTTAAGGCATGGCACGTGCACTATCTCCCTGCCACGTCACCTCTGCTCTCCGTGCTATCGGGAATCGCGTGATCGTGATTTCAAAGGTCGCAACTCCTTTGCATTGAGAAACTCCGAATGTCGAATCCCGATACCTCTGGATCTTGTGCCACCTGTCCCTGTAGCGATCAACGGCTCCAATGGCTTCAGGAAATCACCAATCGCGATTCCAACGAGGATAAACCTCTTGCCTCCACAAACTCCGAAGTCCGATGGACCGATTCCCCGATACAATGCCACCTATATTCCACTAGCCTCCGGGGTCCCACGCTCTCACGTCACCTTCAGGATTTCACGGATCGCGAATCCGTCCTACAAGAGTTCTCTCTCATCGAGAACCCCAATTCTTCGAACCCCGATATGCTGGGATTTCTTGACATGCGTCCTCACAATCAACGGCTCCGATTAAATCGGAAAATCACCGATCGCAATTTCAACAAGCAAAAAACTCTAGCCTTCGGGAACCCCGATACACCGAATCCCGATAAGCCTTAGTTCCTTCCTGTGCCTAGGACTAAGTCCCTTGCAACTCCTCCTTGATCTGACGGTCAGTGGGACTTCGGGAATCTCTCTTGCGAATCCTAGCCGTCAGTTCCTCCACCTTGAGGAATTCTTCCTCTCCAAAGGCTTGGAACTTTGCGTCTCTTCTCCTCTACGAACCCTCAACTCGAGTCTCGCTGATATGCGTAAAAGCGTTGCCCTTCCTGAGCTTCTGTCCTTGGAATGCTCAACGAATTCCTTGACTCCTGCGCTCCTGTAGAGTCTCTACGCAAACACGGTGCTGTCTCTTCTCAGCTCCAGCGAATACTCAGACCCCTTGGGGAATTTCGTCTTCCCTCTCCCTCTGATGGGGAATATGGGTGCTTCTTGCTATCCTTCTGCTCAAGTGACCTTCTTGCTAAGTCTTCTGGATATTCAGTAACCCAGTGAAATCTCCCTCAGTGGATGCTTCCTTCAGACGATAGGACTCAAGGAGTCCCTTCCTCCTGTGCCGTCTTCACACTCCCTCGATACCCTCCTGGCAGAGCTTCTCAGAATCCGCAGCAGAATTCTGGTCTTCCTCAAACTCTCTCAGCAGAGTTCTCCTCCAACACAACCCGTGCGTATGCTCAATGCCCACATGGCAGAGCTCCTACAAAATCCTCAATGATTCTATCTGCAACTGCGTCTCAGTTACACAGCCTTTCCTCTTGAGGTTTTTAGTAACCTCAAATATATTCCTTCTGTATGAGTTGTTGATCTCAGTTCTTGTGCTTTCAGCACGTCTTTGTCTGACTCCTCAGAGTTCAAAGTGCAACTTTATGCACGACCATCAGAACCTCAACGTTCTGTCACCCCCACCTGGTGTGAAGCCTCAATGACCCTCAACCTGAAATCAAACCAACTCCCTGCAAATGCATGATAACCGCATACAATTACAGCATAAAGGAAAACACTCACAGACACACACATAAACAGAATATCATGCAAGAAAAACTGCTCTTTGTTCATATATTAACAATTGGCAAATGCCTATATATTTTTACAAGGTTCTCCTGAGCTCTCTCGGCTCCTCTCTACTCTCTTTTGCTCTACATGCATCCTTTACTTCTCAAAATGAGATCTCAAAATCTCTTTTACCTAAGGGATCATTCCTCCAGGTTCACCTACTCTATTAATTTACAATCAATGGTTGTCTAGTCTACTATCCAGAACTAGATCTCAGCCGATCTACAATAAAGGTTGATATAATCTAACTCCTGCATAAGCACGACTTCCTATGGCTCACCAGCCTAAGACATTTAATTTACATTCAATTCAATATTTTGGATGAGGCTACGCCTCCCTTCAACCTTTGAATGCGTGCGCGCTGACGTGGTTGGCTGGCTGGTTGGCATGGAGAGATGCTCCTACATCATACTCCACAGCTGCAAAAATCATGAGCTCTTTCTCATGAGCTTCCTCCTTCAGTTGTTGGAAATCCTCCTGGATCCCAAACAAATGTGTGGAGTTGTCCATTTGCTCCATCCTGTTGCTGTTGTTGCTTCCGCTGCGCTGTTGATGCTTCCTTCTTCCTGTTCATCCTCTCCTTGCTGACAGTATCTGCTGACTCTAACATCAACCTGTTGATCTCCATGATTACCTCATCCAGCTATTCCAGTGGTTGGTTTTGCTGTTGCAGTCTCCTCAGCTGCAAAAGATTTTGTCCATTGGGAAGATCATTATGATCTCCCACACCTTCCTTATTCATCTCCAACTTTACCTGTTGGATGTGTGTGCCCTGCACTTTTACCCTTTCCTCCAGGGCTTCCATCTATTCCCACAGATCAGCCAAACATGTGCTGTCTACCTCTTTATCCTCTGCTTCTGCAACCTCCCGTGTTGCAGTCTTTTCAGTTGAAATGTTGAATATGTCGAGCCATTCCTCGGAATGCTCGTTTCCTCCTTCTGTTTCTTTTGCTATCAGCTCAAATGTTACAGCGCTCTGAGCTCGCTGGCTGGAGTCAGTGTGACATTCCACCGAATGCTCATCTTCTTTTCTTTCTCCTGTTTGGGCAGTCTCCAACACCTGCTCCAATTCTCTTTGGACAGTCATAGCCGACCGTTTCTCTCTTGTTGCTTCACCTGCAACAGAATATTCTGCTTCCTCCTGGGTAAATGAAAGGAATATTGAAATTCCCCCAATCATCACGCGATTTCTATGATCTTCTTCTGCTGTCAGTTGTACATGCTGATCACAATCCAATCTCGAGCTCATCTGCTCCATCATCTCCTCTGGCTGAATCCAACTGGCTCCTGAGTTCATGAGACCCTCAGATGGTCTCATCTGCTCATCCCTTCCCACCTGGCAATATGGGATGCTTCCGCTGCTTCCCTGGAAGACCATGAGATCAACCGATCCCATCTTCATCAGCACTCCTTCCTGACTTGAATTCTTTATGAGACCTTTAGATGGTCCCAAATTTTCATCTCTACCCACCTGGCATTTTAACACACTTCTGCTGACCTCCTGACAGTCTTTGATGCTTTCAATGCCCTCCTGGAAGTCTTCGAGATCTTCATCTGATCTCCTTTCATTGCCTAGCTGGAAATGAAAAGTTTCCTCATTATCCTCCTGACAATCCATGAGATCTGCAGCCGATCTCATTTCTGTTTCCTGGCCCAGCTAGCAATATGAAATTCTCTGACTGTCCTCACAACAGTCTTTCAGACCCTCAACTGATCTCAATTCGTTGCCCTCCTGGAAAACTAGAATTTCTTCTTTTTTGCCCAACCGACAATGCTTGAGATCATCAGTCGACCCCAATTCATCCCAATCATCATCATTATCATCAAGACCTTTTCCAGTCTCGGGTTCACATACCTCAACCAATTCTTCATTCTGCCGCATCTGTAGTTCAAGCCTCTCTATCTCTGCTCTGATGTCAGCGAGCTCTCTATCCATCTCTGCAAGCTTTTATACCTTGATTTTCTTCCTGCGACCTTCAGTAGCCATCTTGCTACCTCTATCTGCCCTCGTGGAAGATCTGTTGCTGTCACTCCTCATCATGAGTTCAACCAGCTTCATCTTTGCAGTCCTGCAGACTGTCTATGGACTACTGCCTACCTACAAGAAAGTCCTCACAGAGTCCTCCAGTGCTCTGTCTTCTTCCACCTACCTTCTCCTCTTTGCTTAAAGTATACAAACAGAGTTCCCCCTCTGATACCACTTAATGTGTATCAGGGTGATTTTTTTTTTTTCTGCTCTACTTCTTCCTGCCTGAAATATACAAGCAAGAATTTCCAGCTCTAATACCACTTGATGTGTATCAGAGTGCTCCTTCTATTATTCGCCCCTCTTTCCTGAAATATACAGACAAGAAATCTGCTCTGATACCACTTAATGCGGTGACGCCTCTCTACGCGCGTCCTGCTTCCACCAAGACCTTCTCCAACTCAGGCCCGAAGAGTTTAAAACACTCTTCTAACTCCTTACAGGAGTTCTCACTACCCACAGGAATCTTCTCTCGGCAGTCTCCCCTTTACTCGGTCGGGAAAATCAGGTTTCGCGCTATCACGAAACTTGTGGGCACGGTTCTCATGAAAATCAAAACCCCGAACCCCGATGGGTCAACGAGTCAACGCTCCTGTTCTTTTTCGGGGATTTCCCTATCGGGAAATCGGTATATCCGATGTCGCATTTTTCATGCACCACGAATCCCCGAACCCCAAACTCCAATGGCACGTGCACTATCTCCCTGCCACGTCACCTATGCTCTTCGTGCTATCGGGAATCACATGATCATGATTTCAAAGGTCGCAACTCCTTTGCATTGAGAAACTTTGAATGTCGAATCCTGATACCTCCAGATCTTGTGCCACCTGTCCCTATAGCGATCAACAGCTCCAATGGCTTCGGGAAATCACCAATCACGATTCCAATGATGATAAACCTCTTGCCTCCACAAACTCCGAAGTTTGATGGCCTGATTCCCCGATACAATGCCACTTGTATTCCACTAGCCTCCGGGATCCTACGCTCTCACGTCACCTTCGAGATTTCACGGATCGCGAATCCGTCCTACAAGAGTTCTCGCTCGTCGAGAACCCCGATTCTCCGAACCCCGATATGCTGGGATTTCTTGAAACGCGTCCTCACGATTAACAGCTCCGATTAAATCAGAAAATCACCGATCGTGATTTCAACAAGCACAAAACTTTGGCCTCCGGGAACCTCGATACGCCGAATCCCGATAAGCCTTAGTTCCTTCCTGCACCTAGGGCTAAGTCCCTCGCAACTCCTCCTTGATCTGACGGTCAGTGGGACTTCGCGAATCTCTCCTGTGAATCCTAGCCGTCAATTCCTCCGCCTTGAGGAATTCTTCCGCTCCAAAGGCTTGGACCTTTGCATCTCTTCTCCTTTGCGAACCCTCAACTTGAGTCTCACTGATACGCGTAAAAGCGCTGCCCTTCCTGAGCTTTTGTCCTCGGAATTCTCAATGGATTCCTTGACTCTTGCGCTCCTGCAAAGTCTCTACGCACACACGGTGATGTCTCTCCTGAGATCCAGTGAATACTCAGACCCCTTGGGGAATTTCGTCTTCCCTCTCCCTCTGATGGGGAATATGGGTGCTTCTTGCTATCCTTCTGCTCAAGTGACCTTCTCACCAAGTCTTCCGGATATTCAGTAACCCAGTGAAATCTCCCTCAGTGGATGCTTCCTTTAGACGATAGGACTCAAGGAGTCCCTTCCTCCTGTGTCGTCTGCACACTCCCTCGATACCCTCCTGGCAGAGCTTCTCAGAATCCGCAGCAGAATTCTGGTCTTCCTCAAACTTTCTCAACAGAGTTCTCCTCCAACGCAACCCCTGCGTATGCTCAATGCCCACCTGGCAGAGCTCCTACAAAATCCTCAATGATTCTTTCTGCAACTGCATCTCATTTACACAGCCTTTCCTCTTGAGGTGTTTATTAACCTCAAAGATATTCCTTCTGTATGAGTTGTTGATCTCAGTGCTTGTGCTTTCAGCACGTCTTTGTCTGACTCCTCAGAGTTCAGAGTGAAACTCTATGCACAACCATCAGAACCTCAACGTTCTGTCACCCCCACCTGGTGTGAAGCCTCAAAGACCCTCAACCTGAAATCAAACCAACTCCCTGCAAATGCATGATAACAGCATACAATTACAGCCTAAAGGAAAACACTCACAGACACACACATAAACAGAATATCATGCAGGAAAAAATGCTCTCTGTTCATATATTAACAATTGGAAAATGCTTGTATATTTTTACAAGGTGCTCCTAAGCTCTGTTGGCTCCTCTCTACTCTCTTCTGCTCTACATGCATCCTTTACTTCTCAAAATGAGATCTCAAAATCTCATTTACCTGAGGGCTCATTCCTCCAAGTTCACCTAGTCTATTAATTTACAATCAATGGTTTTCTAGTCTGATATCCAGAACTAGATATCAGTCGATCTACAATAAAGGACGATCTAATCTAACTCCTACATAAGCACGGCTTCCTATGGCTCACCAGCCTAAGACATTTAATTTACATTCAATTCAAATTTTTGGATGAGGTTGCGCCTCCGTTCAACCTTTGAATGCGTGCGCGCTGATGTGGCTAGCTGTCTGGTTGGCATGGAGAGATGCTCCTACATCATATATTAAAAAGGGTTCTGTGGTTTTCTCCCATTTGTGTTTTGACATAAAATTATTTTGTATTTTGTGTATGTGGTTATATGTTTATGATATGTTGAATGAAATCATAAGCGATAAATTGTTGATGACTTAATGTTTACATGTTATGGTTAACAATGGTAAAAAATGCTCAATATTGATTCACCCCCCTCTCGGTATTAGTGAATATTTCAACACTTGGTATCAGAGTTGGTCTTTTAGAAACAATGTAATCAGTGGAAGGTAGATCATGGAGTGCACTAAGAATGGAATGCCACTATTTGATGATCAAAACTATGACTTCTAGTGCAGAAGGATTAAAACATTTGTGAAAGCACAGGGATTTAGTGTCTGGAAAGTAGTAGTAGATGGATACATGCCACATGTCACTCCCCCAATAGATAGAGATAGAAAGAAACATCGTGAAAACAATTTAAAGGATAAAAATGTTATTGTGAATGGGTTGGTTGATTCAGTATATGTCAAGGTTATGCATTTTGATTCTTCTAAGGATGTTTGGGATAAAATTCAAAATGTTTATGAAGGAGATGACAAAGTAAAAGGGCCCACGGTTCAAACTTATAAAGGTCAATTTGAACAACTGAAAAATGAAGTGAGATTAATATATTGCAGCATATTTTCTACGAGTTGATGAAATAGTGAATGATATTAAAGGCTTAGGAGAAGAAACTAAAGAACCATTAATTCAACCAGTAATTGTTCAAAAGGTACTAATTATATAGTAAGATCTCCACACAAGGTGTATTACACTTTACACACCAAGGCTAAAGATTATTAAATTTTTGGTAAAAGGTGAAAATGATTAATTATAAATGAATAATACTTTTTGGAGCATAATGTGCTCATGTATTTTTCATTTAATTTGTAAAAATGAAATTAAATTAAGTGTGAGAATCCATCTCACAATTAGTTTCCTAGCTTCAAGGGGAAGTTAGAGTCTCATGAGTTGTTTTGAGATTCTTCCTCACTATATCCCAAGTAATTTCCTAGTCTCAAGGGGAGGTTAAGAGTCTCATATGTTGGTTTGAGATTCTTTCTCATTTTTTCCTTTGAGTTGTTATTAGATCCTAAAATTATGGATCTTTTCTCTTTGGGTTATGGATCTAAGAAAACTATATAAATTCCTTATGTGATCTCTTTGAGAGGGGGAGCTAGGAGATAGAGATAAAGAGAGCTTAGAAGAAAGGAATTTAGTCCTTCTGACGTCTGAAGAAATTTCACTTATGTGAGAGCCTTAAGTTCTCTTTGTACAAGAGAAGGATGCTCTGGGTTTTCATCCCTATATGGAGCATGTGCTACATTTTGTGAGAAGGTTTCATCCCTTGATAAAGGAAAGATAATAATGTGATTCATATTCCAAGAATATATCGAGATGTAGCCAAAACAATCTAGTGAACTACATTAACACATGGGTGTCAAGTTATATGTTTGAGTTTTGTTTGCATTCTCGCTTGATTAAGTAGATATTTAATTACACATATGAAAATAATTATTGTTATCCACAATTTTGGTCATCGTGATGATGTCATAATGATGTTATGATGATGGAAAATCAATCTCTTCACTAAGAATACTTTCCTGAGAAAAGTTACATTTGTCTGCTTCCAGAAATCATGCTTTTAAGGAATGTTCACAGGCCACCTATATATCTGCCTGTGAGAATGCCTGATTCTCGCAGGCTTCATTAAGCTAGGGTGTGAATGGTTCGCACTGTAACTAACTGTCAGGGTGCGAACATGTTCCAAAAGAAGGAAAAAGATAAAAATCTCGAATCTTCTAGAAGGAGATATTCTAGAAGCATGAGTTAGCTTCGAATGGTTATTCAGGTGTTGGCATTCCAGATATCTTGGGATCATTTTCTATCCAAGTAACTAATCTATCTTCTCCTATTTATTGAGAATATTTCTCATGGAAAGGGTTAAGAAAACAAGCAGCAAGCTAGCTAGAGATTGATTAGAGAATTAGTGCAAGACTGTATGGAGGACTGATGCTACAGCAGCAAGAGACAACAACAAGGTCATCACAAGTGGTTGATTTTCTTCATGCATGAGCAAGTGTGTGTGTCAGAGCTACGAGCCATCGAAAGGAGACCTACGACATCAAGGCTCAGGTTGTAAGTTTCAATTTCAATTAATTCAATACAGTAATATGTCCCTTTCCCATAAAGATGATGTCATTTTATTACATAACTCCTTGATCATATGTATAGACTAGTTATTGAATATATTGATCTGCCTTCACTTCGATTGGTTTGAACTGTTGTGATCTGAATGGGAAAAGAGCATTAGATCGAAGCTTGGAACAACAGAGATCTAAGGAAATCATTCATAAGGTATGTCCATGATCCTCATCTCTTAGTTCATTCAATAGGTTAGATCTAGGGAAAGTGTATTATTCTATCATGTTTTGTTCTAGATCCAGGTGGATCTAGGGAGATCGGTTTGTGTCCGCACTCACGGATTTATCCTGAAACAATTATGACAATTTTCTCACTTTCATATGAAATGATTAATGATTATTTGTGTATGTTTAGATGTGATTAAGCATCAATAAAATATCCCCATCATAGAATTTTTGTAGAGAAACATCTCATAGAAATTCTCGGATCAAGTGGTATCATAGCAGGTCTAACCAATTTTCTAGATTGTAAATAATCATGGGAAAAGGAAAGAAGCAATCATGGCTTCATGAAATTGAAGAAACAATCTAGTCAATTAAAGAAGAGAATGTTGAATTGAGGAGGTTGGTACAAGAATCAGAGGAAGAAAAGAGCAAACTATGACTTCAACTACAAGCTATAGAGGAGTAAGTTGGGGAATTCTCCGCTACAGGAGAATCACAAAGTACCTCCAAGACTAGACCAACTTGTGGCCATGGGAAGTATACTAGTTGTCGATCTTGTCATGAAAATTTCAATGTTTTCTCATAATGTTAGATATTAGAGGATACTCACTAGTCACTAGGTAACCAAGGTGGTTTCTTAGAAGCCTCATCTATAGCTCCATTAAAGTAGGAGGACCAGTTGGCCAAACTTTAGGAAGATCGACAAGTGTCACAACCATGAATCGAAGTAAAGTATTGTCCATATTCAATTCCTTCCCTTATTAATGATGACTTTTCATTTGAATATTTTGAAAGACACACTAATGGAATTGGCTTGAAGTTTCTAAGGAAGTTTGGGTATAAAGGAGGAGGTCTTGGTATTAATGTCCAAGGTATCATTCAACCACTGGATATTGTAGGAAGGCCTTGATTTGCAGTATTGGGGTATGTTGAAGGAGAATGCTCAAAGTAGAAGAAGTAGAGAATTCTTCAAGAAAAGAGTTGAAATTATCATCAACACCATATAAGAAAAATTCTGGCACATCACTTTCTGAAAGTGATAGATCTAGCAAGAGATTCTGTAGGAAATAAAAGTATCCTTGAAAATCTTGGGACAAGAAGAGTCTTGCAAGGTGTTGGAAGAGAAAATATCCTTACAGTGAAGGCGAGACTGACATGAAGTCACACAACTATTTCACTCATTGAAAAATGAGTGGTCATTAGATTGGGAAATGTTGGAAGATTAAACCAAATCTTGCTTGCACACCAAGCAAGAAGCCCGTGCAATCGATCCTTCGACTAGATCAAAAAATGAAAGTTGGATCTGTCATATAACTATGATATTTTGAAGGTTATGATGGAAATTTCCATTGTGAATAATTGAAAACATAAAGATATATACAAAGACAAAAATAGTTGCAATTATTGAATTTCTCTTTGATCTGAATGTGCATCCTTCTGGCTCCATGAGGTTTCTAGCATGACCATCATTTTCATCTAAATCATAGATCATTTTCATAATCATTTCAATGGAAGATTTGGAGAGATTATGACCCCTATCCTCATAACGAACTCTAGAAATGATACTTTCTAATAGTGCCTTTGATGCCAAGGGGATCATTTTTAATGCTTATCTGTTTCATGTCGCTGACAGTGAATCAATCTATTGAATATTCTGAATATTTGGTCTAAAACAACAGCAGGAGAAGTCGCCATGATCCCCAAGGAAGCAGAGTGATAGGTCATCTATTAAACCAACTTTTCCAATTACATATCAAGTTCAAAAAATCACTTACCATGTGTCCTTGGATTTTTTTCAATCACTACGTATACATCGTATGGTTTGGTGGAGGAGTACCCAATGGAAGATCATAAAAATGCCTTGTGGAAGTCATTATTTGAGCTCAATTCTCATCATGGAACAAACAATAAGTGTGTATACTTTCATGTTCATTGGCGCAATGGTGATTTTGTGCCTGGAAATGAGGGTTGTCTTTTACTCCTTCAGGCGCTTTTGTCTCAAATTCATTTACTCGCTTGTTAGTTTTAGTTGCTTCAATTGGGTCGATTGTCATTGGAATGCCACTCAAGTTATTTCCCACACCAATTGTTTTTGGTAAGAACCTATTATCTTATTTTTTATATGTTGTCTCATGAAATTTACCAATTTCATGGTTTTTTGGACACTAGTGCAGAGACTATGGATTGAACCAACAATCCATTTCACAGTAGTAAAGTGTGTTTGCCAATACACTATGGTGTGTTATGTTGTACTGTGACAGATCTGAGTTCCTTTTGTATTGGTATCCTTAAATGTTTCATTTTGTAATAAGGGGTAATTAGCCACTCTTAAAGATTTTGAGAGTGAGAAAATCCTTTCATGGATGTCTAAGCCTCTTTGGTAGTATTGAAAGAAACAGTTGCAAAGTTTTTCTTGATATCCGCTGCAGAACTGCATATTGTCCTAAATGTTCTAGAAATTTCATCGTCATTCTGAAGTACAAAGGTGAAGGAGAAGAAGGGTCCATCCTTTCATAGACATTTTATTATGCAGATCAAGGAATTAGATATAGGTTTTCATTGATGCAATCCTCATTCTGAAGTACAATGGTGAAGGAAAAGAAGGGTGTGGCTTATCAGATACATTTATTATGCAGATTGAGTAGTGAGGAAGTGCATCGTGGAGTGTAAGACTCTTCCTATAAGCTAGTAAAGGTGGTTGTGGACATTCAAGTTACAGTTTCACTTTATATTTTTGGAGGACCAAAAATTCATTTTCTGGGGTAGTATGATCTAGGAGGATATCCACACAAGTTGCATTACACTTTACACATCAAGTCTAAAGCTCATTAAAGTTTTGGTAAAAAGTGAAAATGATTTATTATAAATGATTAATAATTTTTGGAGCATAATGTGCTCATGTATTTTTCATTTAATTTTTAAAAGATAAATTAAATTAAGTGTGAGAATCCATATCACAATTATTTTCCTAGTTTCAAGGGGAAGTTAGAGTCTCATGAGTTGTTTTGAGATTCTTCCTCATTATATCCCAAGTAGTTTCCTAGTCTCAAGGTGAGTTTAAGAGTCTCATAGGTTGGTTTGAGATTATTTCTCATTTTGTCCTCTGAGTTGTTATTAGTGTTGGGCACAAAACATAGCATAAAACAAGATCATAAATGAGCTATATTAAACATGCATCAAACCAAGAACAACAAACACACAATTGACACAGTGATTTATGTGGAAACCCAAATTGGGAAAAAAACATGGGCAATGATTATCGATCTTCTTCTATTCAAGGGAGAATTACAGTAGCCAACCTAGACATACAACCATCCTCTCCTCACAAAATGTATTCACTTGCACTCACATTGTCCTCACCTCTATGTCTATGCTCGTATATATAACATCTATCACTCAGTTACACAAATAGATCATGAATAGATAACATTGTTACACAAACAATTCATAAGTAGATCGCATGCTTGCGCAAGTGAATGAACACGTGCATGTGCATGTGCATTTGCATCTTCATGTGACAACATGGGAAAATTCATTGGCATGTTTCCAAAAATATCCACCTTGACACCAATTTACCTGATATATCATGCCCTTAATTAATTCACCCATCACCTTCTCTGCAAGAGAATCCAAACACCATCACATATCCACAACTTCTCTAAAAATATTGTTACGTGAACATGCATGCATGATTCAATCCAGTAGGGACCATTCTGTCTTGATCAGTAACCTATCTCATAAACTGATTTACTTGTCCAAAGCTCATGAATCATAACCACAGACCAAATCAATGTAACCATTGTAGGTGATACTTGTGCTTTTGTGTTTGAAGCACCCATTTCCATGCTCCTGACTTGGTTTCGCCATGTGTCTACTGACAACAGCAACTGCATGTGAAATGATGACCATTTATCCATCACAATCATCAAACTTCCTACTAGCATATAATACTCAAGACATATATCCCTTTTCTTCATCATCAATTAGGACATAAACCTGAAGAAAAATTTTGATGGAAAGCCAAAGGGATTTTATTGGTTTCACATTATTCATACCGGATTTCCTAACTATATTCACCGCATACTTCTACTCTGATAACTAGTCTTACCATCCTTCTTGACTCTATGTATTCCCATGCCCAAGATGTATTTTTGTTGCTCCCAGATCCTTCATAACAGACATCCTAACCAACTGATCCAACCTGTTGATATCAACCATGCTTGTGCTTGCAAAACAATATAACATATAACACCAAGATAATGAATATACCATAAACACAATGGTTATACTCACTTCTTGTAAAATTTATCTCACCATGAAGGAATCAAACATCTTGTACCATTTTCCTAGCATGCTTCAAGCCATACAATGATTTTTGAGTTTGCAAACAAATCTCCTATTGTGATTCTGAACTAACCATTTTGGTTGTTCCATATACATGCCCTAATAAAAGGAGATTCATCAGACACTGCATCTTTTTCCATGATGATTCTGTGGGTAGTAGGATTCCACAGTCTGCACCCCTTAACATCATCACCATATCAATTATCTACCTATGTGATCTGGGTCCTACTTAGAAAGTTGATAAAAAAACATAAGCATCACAACCGAATAATTTCACATTTGAGTAATTACTAGATCACCTGTTCATAGCTCTTCCTGAATATTCCTATCTTTTGCAATCGATGGTGAACGTGTTACCATATAGCACAACCACTTCTTTCCACAACTATTGTTGCAACTTGGCATTACTCAACATGCCTATTTGATCACAACTTCCTTCCAATACTTTCCAAGTTCCATGGATATGAACTTCATCATATATTCTCAAACACTTGATTGACTTGCCAACACATCATCCTGTCTATAGACCCACCTTTCTAAACTGGACACATTGCTCCACCTTGAACTTTTCATTCGAACAACTTTTACCAAATCCGGCCAAAACCGACCAAGTAATCCTTCACCACTTACCTCTAGGCCCATTTACAATGGAGTTCACCAGTCATTTTATAGGATTCATTACATGCAATACATGGACACAATACCATGTGATACCCAAAATACATGGACCCAAAAAACCACCTGCTTTGACCTAAAAATAGATTTAACTCATTAACTCTTTCACTGGGTCAAGGTTAACCCAAATTAC
>JZKD02S1628152.1:270688-281193 GCA_000966675.3 Picea glauca | reverse complement strand
TTTATAATTTTCATAGGTGACCCGATAAACTGGGGGTATGCATGCCTATCTAGGTCTTACAAACATATGCCCATTTACATGCAATCAATAATTTCTACAACTCCAAAGTAAATACAATTTTTATTTTTATTTCACGGTGACTCAACCATCACCATAGATAGACAAAAATTTCTATGTGAACACAAGTGGAGAGACACAACAGACAGACAAAACTTCATCAACCACACCTGTAGTTGAATTTTCTTCTAATGTGGAGTCCTCTTTGGATGCTTATTGCCTTTTGCAACAATCCTTCTTGAGATGCCCAGATTTTCCACAAAACCAACATTTTGTCTTACCCTTACTGTATTTTGACTTAGACTTGGTTGTACCTTTATGATATTTCCCTCCTTCTATAGATCGACCTCTGACCACCATTGCTTATGTTGTTGAGGTTTATTTACTGGATCTTTTCCTCATCTCCTCAGACAACAAATCTCCCACAACAATGTCATAATCAATGGTATCTATTGTGCTAAACCACATAGTTGTGACCAGATGATCCCAAGAGTTAGGCAACAAACACAATAGCGTAACCACCTTGTCCTCATATTTGAACTTTACTTCCATATTAGTTAATTGACAAATTAAAGTATTGAAGACATTCAAGTGATCAATAAGTTTTGTACCTTCTATCATCTTCAAGATGTACAATTGCCTCCTCAAGAAGATTATGTTTGACAAGTTATGTTTCATATACAAACCTGTTTTTGTCTCCTCTTCAACAATGTTAAACAACACCTCATCGGATAGACACAAACACATAGTACTAAGGGATCTTGCATCAAGATCCTCCCAGTCCTCGTCTGTCATGCTTGCCCATTTCTTTGACTTTCCAGCCAATGCCTTTTGCAATCCTTGTTGCACAATCATATCCTTCATCTTAAGCTTCCATATCACAAATCTATTCTTAACGCCAAATTTCTCAACCTCAAACTTGGAACTCTGGACTCTCTCCATTAGCACAAGAAAACTCCAAAACCACTACTTATAAAACCAAGCCCTTTATATGCAAAAATAACCTTATACTTAAAGATTGAACCCAAAACTAATGGTGAAAAGGTTTAAAAAATATTTTTATACCTTGATAAAACTTTTTCCCAAATCCATTAAAGTTCAACTCTTAAAAAATAATATTTAATAGAAGCTCCATTAATAACCTCCATAATAAGACACGCTTGAATAAATAAGGTATCCTCCACCTTACCTCACCTTTTTATATTAT
This sequence comes from Picea glauca, assembly GCA_000966675.3. NCBI lineage: Eukaryota > Viridiplantae > Streptophyta > Pinopsida > Pinales > Pinaceae > Picea > Picea glauca. Next base: position 279,929 of record JZKD02S1628152.1, on the reverse strand, counting down.
AAAAATCATAGCCATGTCTTAAGGATCACGACCATATCCTTTTTGAATAAGACAAAAGAGCCATTGAAAACTTTATTTTATTTCATGCATGCGAATTATTTCTTATACCATGGAAACTTTGGCTTTTAAGATCGACTCTCCCCAATGGGTGGAAAGGGAGCGCTACTTTTTCAGTCAACTCTCCCCTGGTGTGGATGTCCAAGCATTGATTCTGAGATCAATGCTCCCTTACTATGGATGGGGGAGTGCCGATTTGTTGGCGCTCTATGGTGCACAAACCGAGTGTGTCAATTTTACTAGAAATCAGTGTTTCTCAAGTGTGAAATTGTTGGTGCGCCTATAAAAATACCTAGGGAGTGTCGATGACTTAAGACACTCAATAAAATCTCTAAAAATCAATCATGCCTTCTTGCGCTCTTCGGAGACTTGCATGCAATTTTCCTTGGCTCACCTGTGACACCTACTCAATTCGCCTTGGCTCACCTGTGGCACCTACTCAATTCGCCTTGGCTCTGATACCACTTGTTGGGCAGCGGAAGAAAAATAGAGCATAAAACTAGAGCATAAACGAGCTATATTAAACATGCATGATACGAATAACAAGAAACACACAATCATCACAATGATTTATGTGGAAACCCAAATAAGGAAAAAACCACAGGCAATGATTATTTGTCTTCTTATATTCAAGGGAGAATTATAGTAGCCAACCAAGACATACAACCATCCTCTCCTCACACAATGTGCTTTCTTGCACTCGCATTGTCCTCACATCATCCTCACCTCTATGGGTATGCTCATATATATAACATCTATCAATTAGTTACATAGACTAATCATGAATAGATAACATAGTTACATGAATAGTTCATAAGTAGATTTCATGAACACACATGTACATGCGCACATGCATGTGCATGTTCATCTACATGTGACTGCATGGGAAAATTCATTGGCATGTTTCAAACAATTAGATCATAAAATTATGGATTTTGTCTCTTTGGGTTATGGAGCTAAGGAAACTATATAAATTCCTTTTGTGAGCTCTTTGAGAGGGGGAGCTGGGAGAGAGAGATCAAGAGATTTTGGAAGAAAGGAATTTAGTCCATATGATGTCTTAAGAAATGTCACTTATGTGATAGGCTTAAGTTCTTATACAAGAGAAGGTTACTCTAAGTTTTCATCCATGTATGGATCACGTGCCACATTTTGTGAGATTGTTTCATCCCTTACTAAAGGAAGGATAATAAAGCAATTCGTTTTCCAAGTGGACCCAAAGATGTAGCCAAAAAAGTCTAGTGAAATCCATTAACACATGGGTGTCAATTTATATGATCCAGGTGGATATCGGTGGCCACCCACCTTTTCCAACTGGCTCAAAACAGTTTTCTCGCAATTTTGGTAATTTACTATTTTTAGCAGTTTTCACTTCCAGAGCCGTTTTGGGGCCCTAAACGATGTTTTTTGGGAAAATAATTTTACAATATAGACGTTCCTTCGATATTGTGGCTAAAATAAATCTCCTCAATGATACTTTTCCAATGGGGTATCATACACCTAAAATGGAGATCGTATGCAAACGTTACAACCTCAGGAAGTTGATGTACTAACTTACCCAAATGGGGCCCACATGACTTTTGGTGCTTCATCTCCTAGGGTTAGGTTTTTGTATGTAGGGTTTTTGACATTCCTTCTTATTGTAAAAATGCCTTTAGAGCCTCATTTTAACCTTCTTCTTGTGAATGAGAGCATCTGTAAGATCTCTTCTTAGAGATAAAATGCCACCATTCCACCAAGCTTGTTTATGCTGCATTTTACAGTTTCAACTTATTTCGTTATTGAATAGAAAACCAATTTTACTGTATCTTTTTTATTTTGTGTTAAGAACCTGTTAATAATCTGTATTCATTTTTTTCTTCTCATAAAATATGGATCAGTGGTATGAGAGTGGTATGCTCCTTATCGTCTTAATGCATGTCCCCAATGAGGTCGGAGTAGAAAGAATTGGGTCTCGAGATTATTTCTCTTGAGGACAAAATATATCGCACTCCCAAGCGACCTCTCATGGTAGGAGAAAATAAATATGATGGAACAAGAGATCCTTTCAAACCTTTTATTGAGGAATCCCTCATGCAACAGAGGAACAAGATGATGGATAGTTTCACACAAATCCTTTGGTGGCCACCAATAGGCAACACATCTTCTTCGAATGGAGGCGCCACCCCCTTCAAGGTACAAATAAACTTCGATATTCCTATATTTGAAGGTTATATAGATGTAGATGCTATATAAAAGTGGTTGAATCTACTAGAATTGTATTTGTCTATCCATAACTTTTCGAATAGAGAAAACATTACTTTTGCGCTCCTCAAAGTTGTTCCCCATGTCAAAGATTGGTGGGAAACTTTCTGTGAGAAAAAGGAAATAGGGGAACCCTCCTTATTTACAGTCACAACCACCTAGGAATCCTCCAGAGATGTTATTAAGGAACAATACTACCCTATCATAAGTTATGATGACCTGTATAACAAATGGACCACACTGCGACAAGAAAGAGACCAAGCAGTGCCATATTTCACAAATATCTTCCATATCTTGCGCACTAACCTGGGTATCAAAGATTCAGAGTGACATATGGTGCTCAAGTATAATGGTGCTTTGCATATATACATCCAGACTGAAATTGAATTTCTGGACATATCATCCTTGGGTGCGGCCTATTGATATGTCATCAAAATCGAGTAGAAGCTCAAACAAAAGATGTGGAAATTTGGGCCTGGGAACCCCTCACAACAAAAGCCAGGAAAGGGTGGTCCCAACCCACAGAACAAACGATTGCGCAAATATGGACAATGTCAAGATAGCCTATCCAGGCTACAAGAAAAGAAGGACACCAGAAAGACAAAGAAAGATATCGAGAAGTGGTGCGATTTCCATAAGAGCCCTTATCATAACACTACTGACTGCCGCTCAAAGGAGTCCCTGGTGGCCGAAGTGAAATCCTCTGAATCAGATGCATATTATGACTCTGAGACAGAACCAGAAAGGGGAAGATGGATCATTGATGCGGAACCCAGTGCCACCGTTTCTACCACCAAGCTCCAGCCCAGTGAACCAGATGATCCAAAAGAAGAAGATAACCTCTTCCATTCACAGATGTGGGTAAAATTCACCCCACTATACTTCATCATTGATAGTGGTAGTCAAAAGAACCTCATATCAACAAAGGTCATCAAGTGGTTGGCCCTGCTGACAATGTCATAGCCACAACCCTACACCATTGGATGGCTCTTCCAAGGAAGCGATCTTCGCGTCAACCAACAATGTGGATTGTCATACGACATCAAGCCCCTCAAAGACGAGGTATTGTGTGATGTTTCTCCTCTCGAAGTTTGTGATGTTATTTTGGGCCAACCTTATTTATGGAAAATTCATGTTGTATATGATTCTAGGCCTCATAGTGTTATTATTACTTTGAACAAGAAATTGTACAAGATACCCGAGGCAGTCCCACATAGTTCTATTTCCTTGATCTCTGCCAAGTAATGCATGAAGGTCATGTCTCAGATGGAGAAGTTTGTCTTCTTCGTGATTCTCTCTTAGAATAAGTGAAAGATCACAACCACATCCAAGGTCTCTATGGATGACCTCTCCATACACCATAAGTAAGTAGATAAGGTCATGGAAGAACACTCATATATATTCTCCTCACCTATAGGGGTACCTTTGCACTTCCAGGTCAAGCACCCCATTGATCTGACCCCCGATGCACTGTTTTCCAATGGGCTAGTCTATTATCGTTCTCTGATAGAGAATGAGGATATCAAATGACATATCCAAGAACTTCTCCACAAGGGGCACATCCATCCCAGCTCATCACCTTGCGGGAGCCCAATCATGCTCGTACAGAAGAAAGATGGAACTTGGCGACTCTGCATTGATTATCGGGCTCTGAATAAAATCAAAGTTAGAAACCGATACCCGATTCCCCGAATCGATGACCTCCTTGATCAAATCAAGGGGGAAAAATTCTTCAATAATATGGATCTAAAGTCTGGCTACTACCAGGTTCCGATAGAGCAGACATATGTATGGAAGACCGCCTTCAAGTCAAAGGAAGGCATTTTTGAATGGTTGGTTGTGCCCTTTGGTTTGAAAAATGCTCCAGCCACTTTCATGAGGATTATGGACGATATCCTGAGACCATTAATCAATAATTTTGTAGTGGTGTATCTGGATGAAATACTCATTTACAAAAAGACTTGGTTCGAACACTTGCAGCATATTCAACAGGTTCTGGACACCCTGCAGCAACACAAGCTCTACGCCAACTTGAAAAAATTCTCCTTTGGAATGGAAAAGGTCCATTACTCAGGCTACATCATTGATCAACATGGCATACATGTGGATCTAGACAAGATCCAATACATCCGTGACTGGCCAGCCCCAACCACACTCATTGAGCTTCGAAGATTCTTGGGCCTTGTCAATTTCTACCACAGGTTCATGTTGGGATTTTCCCATATTACATGGGCCCTCATCCAAATAAACAGGGGTGGTGGTAAGGAAAAATTTGTGTGAGTCCGATCCCAACAACAAGCGTTTGATGATTTGAAGAAGTGCTTGTGCTCATCCATAGTACTTTCACTACCAGACCTGCAACAACCCTTTGAGATCGATATAGATGATTCAAACTATGTTGTGGGAATTGTTCTCACTCAGAACAACCACCCCATGTCCTATCATAGTGAAACATTATCAAATGTTGTCTGTAAGTACCCTACTTACGACAAAGAAATGTACTCTATTTTGAAAGCCTACCACCGGTGGAGACATTACATTCTTGGGAAGGAGACATTCATCCACACTGGTCATAATCCACTGCATTTCATGAGGACATAGGAAAAATTGTAGAGTTACTGTCATCAAAAGTGGTCCACATACTTCCAACAATTCCACCTCAACATCAAGTATAAAACAGGAAGCATGAAATGCATCATTGATTGGCTCAACAGACCTCTAGTCACGACACTCACCATGGTGCTAGACTATTACGATCATGATACCTCTAGATGGCCCCAACTCTATGATATAGACCTAGACTTCACCGCCACCTACCAAATGTTGGGTGCAAATGCAGTTGTCAATAATTTCCATCTTTAGGATGGGTTGTTGTGTCGTCTGGGCCATATATGTGTTCCATCAAGCTAGTGAGTGAAGATGATCTGGGAAGCCCACTATAGTTAGGTAGAAGGACACTTCAACGTCAAAACGATAGTGGTGATGCTACAAAAACATTTCTACTAGCCAAAACTTTGACAGGAGGTCAACAAGTATATTAGGTTCTACACTACCTGTGTTATTTCCAAACAAACCACTAAGAAACAGGGCTTGTACACCCCTCTTCCTACTCCTGAAAAACCATGGGAATCCATCTCAATGGACTACATGTCGGGCCTCCCATCCACCAAGCAGTCAAATGACTGTGTTTTTGTGGTTGTTGATCACTTTTCTAAGATGGCGATTTTGGTTGCCTGCAAGAAGAGAATCACAGCAGAGGCAACTGCCAAGATCCTCTTTGAACGAGTTAGGGTAAATTTATCATTCCACAAATCATTGTCTCATATTGGGACAATCGATTTCTCAGCACATTCTGGTCGAGCCTCTAGTCACTGCTGGATACCATGCTCACCAAATCCATGACCTTCCACCCCCAGATAGATGGCCAAACTGAGCTTGTAAATTGAATGATTGTGCATATCTTTCGCATGTATAATTCAAAGAAAACTCACACATGGGATGAGATCCTTCCCTATGTCCATCATATCTACAACTAAGACCTGCATAGCTCAACCAACCACAACCCCTTTTAGGTGGGGTTGGGATTCCAACCATTGGGTCCCACAGATGTTGCACTTCCCCTTGCGGTCACCTCGACCGACTCATCTCCTGCTCCAACTAAAGCTAACAAATCCACCCAATTCATTGAGAGGATCCATCAAATCCATCAATAGGTTCAATATATCCTACAAAAGTCCAATGACAAGTACAAACAATTCCATGATCAACATCGGGTGCCACATAAGTTTGAGGTGGGCGAAAAAGTTTAGTTTCACTTGCAGAAAGAACACCTTACAAGACCCCATCCAAAGATTCTCCCACTCCATTATGGGCTATAAAATATCACCAAGTGCATGGGGGATAATTCTATTGAGCTCAAAATTCCTCCTATCCTTGGCCTGCACCCAGTGTTCAATGTGGATCTCCTTGTCCCTTATTTCCCACCATTATTGCACACCTCAAAAGTAGCAGAAAAACTGACACCAACGTAGATCAAACCTCAATACATACAACATGAATCCAATGATCATATTGTGGATAGACAGATCAATGGAACTCGAAAACAAAGGATCTATATTTATCGAGTAGTCAAAGCAGGGCAACTCCTGCACCAAGGCAAGTGGCTCACCCGGGGCCAAATTAAATAGAAATTTCCTCATCTAGTGGGGAACCTCAATGCAATGGATACCATTGCTTCCTAAGGATGGAGGATTGATCCATATGGATATCAGTGGCCACCCACATTTTCCAACTGGCTCAAAACATTTTTTTGGCAATTTGGGTAATTTACTATTTTTCGTAGTTTTCACTTCCGGAGTCGTTTTGAGGCCCTAAATGATTTTTTTTTGGAAAATAGGTTTTCAATATGTAATTTCCTTCGATATTGCACCTAAAATGAATAAAATCGACGACACCTTTCCAATGGGATGTCATACACCTAAAACAAAGATCGTATGCAAAAGTTACGACCCTGGGAAGTTGATGTACTAACTTACCCAAACGGGCCCCACATGACTTTTGGCACTTCATCTCCTAGGGTTAGGTTTTTGGATGTCTAGGGTTTTTTACATTCCTTCTTATTGTAAAAATGCCTTGAGAGTCTCATTGTAATCTTCTTCTTGCGAATGAGCACAACCATCACATCTCTTCTTAGAGGTAAGCCACCACCATTCCAACAAGCTTGTTTTCGTTGCATTTTATAGTTTAAGCTTATTTCATTATTGAATAGAAAACTAGTTTTACTGCATCTCTATTATTTTGTGTTAAGAACTCGTTAATAATCTGTATTCATTTCATTCTTCTCATAAAATCTAGATCATTATATGTGTGATTTTTGTTTGCATTCTCGTTTATTAAGTAGAGATTTAATTACACATATGTACATAATTATGACAATTTTATCACGTTCATATGCAATGCTTAACGATTACTTTCTTATGTTCACATGCAATCCTCATCATAGAATTTTTGTAGAGAAATATCTCACATAAATGCTCGCATCAACTAAGGTCTCTTCCAATGATATTTGACCCTAAGATTTCAACCCTAGAATAAAGAGCAGATCTTGCCATGTTGGGCATGTAATACTTACAACTTATGAAATGAGAAAACAACAGGATAATTGTTGATCTCTAAAGATGTCTAAAAACAACCTTAGTTTAACATTAATTTATCAACCCGAGGATTCATCTTTTATCTCAATAATATTAGCAAAGTCTATGTCGATAGCTCATAGAGGCTAAAGTTGCGTAGTTAAAGAAAACCTAAGTTTATCCACAATCAAGTTCCTCAAATTTTCATTAAATATTTTGAGACTAAAATCTTACTTAACGGAATTGAAATCTGATTACTAACATGTTGCGAATGAAAAGGAACTAACTAATATGTTGAATTCATTTAACTAAAAATAAGTAATTGAATCTAAGTAAATACTTGCAGAATTAACTATCAACTATGAATCAAATTGTTGGAAAGGAAATAGTGAATTACTCTATCTGTTGAAAGAAACAACAATTGTAATCTAATCAAAAGGGACAACAAATGTAACTTAACTGAAAGGAACAACAATTGTAACTTTAATTGAAAGGAATGACAAATGTAAATTAATTGAAAGTAACAACAAATGTGAATCTAAGTAAATGGGACAATGCATATGAAAATGTGAGGAACTATCAAGCAACAAACTACAACAATGGAATTTGGAACAACAATCATTAACACTTGAGAGAAATGTCTATATTCTATACGCAAACAAAATAAAATCATTAACACACTTATGAATTCATCTTAACTATTGTAAAAGAGATTTGAAAAACATAAATCAAACTGATACAATTACAGATTGATATAGTAACTCATTTAGATTGGGCCCTTGGTCCTCAAAAGCACTGCTACTAGAAAATCAATATGTAGAAATGGTAAAAGCGTTCAATTTTTTTATTGATTCCATAGATGGTACAACATTTACAAAAACAACTTGCATAGAGCAATTCTAAGTTCTGAATACTTGGATGCAATTCTTCTATATCCTTTTAGGATCTATTACCCTTTATATATTACAATAATCTGGGTAAATTAAGCCATCCTGAGGATCGAGAGATCCTCAGGGTTTATTTACTATTATAAAGTTACAATATAGAAAATCAATCATCTTCAAAACTGCTTTGCGCCAAAATTCCTCAACCTCCAATAGCTTACGCATCTTCAAGATCTCCTTTCCTATCTCGGGTTTCACAACATTTATCCAATCTTGTAACAAAATCAAACAATTCCAATCACATTTTAGAATCTTATTTAATATAACTTAAATAATAATGCTAGAAGACATATTAATCATTTTCTATCCTATTTATCCCTTTAATCGAAAATTCAATCAAGATTATATCATGAACTGTGGGAAAAGGGAAGATATTTATACATTTTTCATAACCCAACATACCCCCCAGCTTAACTTGTATTTCCTCATGTAATTTGAGATCTTACATGGAAAGCAGGTGTTATCACTCCAGGAAACTACTTAGGGTTGTAAGCTAAGTATGCCTGGTAACTTAAGAATTGAATACTTTTCAGTAGGTGGATCAATGGGATACTAAGATAGCACAATGGAGAGATTACTTATCAGAATAGCTTAATGAACCAGTGCTTTTAGAAACTGTAAAGCAGATACCAAATAACAGAAAAGGTATGAAGAATATTGCTTAGACAACCAAATACATTGGAATGCAGGGTTTTAATAACCAAGTACATAAATAATGCAGGGTCACACTAAACAATGAGAAGTTCCTGCATTCAAATCATGAGCATAAGCTGAGCTAATTTAAACAGAGTACAGAATAAAGATGGATGAAAAATCTGATTACAGTAGCAAAAGGAAACTGTGATTTTGTATTAGGATAGGTAA
>JZKD02S1628152.1:229517-248243 GCA_000966675.3 Picea glauca | reverse complement strand
AAATAGAGAATCTCATTTTTTGAAAAACCATGGAAAATTAGCCCATGAGCGAAATTTAGCCCCTAAAATCATCCCTGGTGAAGGGAATGATAGTTTTTCCTTTCAAATGAACAACAACTACACTCAAGGAACAACAATCGCAACAGGGGACGATATTTGTTAATTTTTTTTAACCATCTAAATATGTAATTTTGGAAACCCCCCATGAAAATGTGTTTTTGCTTAAATCTAAGGCTGATTAGTCATCAAGTAAATTCATTCAAATGTTATGGGTTAGTTTATTTCATAATCAAGTATTGGATGGTCTGTTAATGTCATGAATTCATTATAGTTGCTTGATCACTGCTACAGAGCATGTCATATTAATTTTTTTGTGAAAGATAGGGTCTGTATGATAAGATAAAGTAGGAGTACGAAATATAAAAGAGTGCTAACTATGTTCATTACAATTATCTTCCCTAGTTCCTTTTTCCGAAGTGACTTTCATAAAACTAAAAAAAAAAACTAACAAATCAATTAGATCTATAAAACAAACTATATACAATATGTATAGTGTCAACAAAATTCATCATTTATGGAGTTGGAGTGGTTGGGTTACCCTCCCAGCCAGTGAAAATCTGAACGGTAGGGTCCTTACTTCCTAGTAGAAATATTCTTTTGAAGGTGGTTGATGGTAGATTCATAGCCGGTGTCCATTGACCAGAAATGGAGATCCAGACCCATCAATGGTACTTAAAGTGACCATTCCATTATCATGGACTTCCTTAATTTCATATGGTGCCAGCCACCCTGTCTATAATTTTTTCGGGAAATACTAATCTGGAATCATAGAGAAGCACCCAATCACCTATCTTGAATGATTTCTTCTTGATATGTTTGTCATTCCAGGTCTCTCTCTATTGCTAAATAGCATTTTTGCACTCCACAACAGATAGGCGTTCTTCATCCAAATCGTTGAGTCATTGAAGGCGCGGTTTATGTGCTTCTATAAGATCTGGTCCAATTTCCTGGGCCATCCTTAGGGTCTTGATCTCAAACGTGATTGGGAATATGGGTTATTTACCATAGACTAGGTGATAAGGAGAGTATCTAGTGGTGTTATGCCATGTTGTGCGATAAGACCATAAGGAATTTGGGAGCTCAGTAGCCCAATTCTATCAGTTTGTTGAGACAGTCTTTGTTAGGATTGCCTCCAGGAATTTATTGGTTCTTTCTACTTTCTCGTTTTCCTATGGGTGGTATGGGGAAGTAACTCTGTGCTTAATATGATAATTGTCCAGGGTGGTGGTGATTCTGTGAGCTGTAAATTGTGACCCCCCATCAGTGATTACTTCTCTGGGTAGTCCATAACATACAAATAATTTGAAAAGAAATTTGATGACAACTTATTTTGTTGCATTTGGTAAGGCTTCTGCCTCTACCCATTTGGTCATGTTTTATGCTGCAATGAGAATATAGGCCTTCTGATTTGACTTTGGATTGAAGGGGCCAACAAAGTCTAGTGCCCATATTTGAAATGGTTCTATGACTACTTGTGCTTTCAAGGGAATTTCATCAGTCGGACCTGGTTTTCCCATCCGATGATAAATGTTCCAGGTCTGGATGTATTTCTTCGCATCTCTAAATATTGAGGGCCAATAAAAGCCCATCCGTAAAATTTTGTTTCCAGTCTTGCAGTCTGAAAATTTCCCACCATAGGGCTCATCATGTTCTGCCTTCAGTATTTCATATATTTATTCATCGTGTAGACATCCGTAGATCTGGAAATCAACTCTAGTATGGAAGAGATATCCATTGATCCAAGTGAATCGTGCACTATGCTGGACGAACAATTTTCTTTCCCTTGATGATATATGTGACGGTAATTTTCTTGCTGCCAGAAAATGTGCCACATCAACATACCAAGGTGGCTTTGTGGTGACGGTAAACAAATTCTCATCTGGAAATTGATCTTCAACTGTTAAGGAGTCATCTGTTTTGGGTATGCGGGACAGGAAGTTTGCGACAAGATTTTCACTCCCGGGTCAATCTTTGATGGTGATGTCAAATTCCTACAATATTAATAACCACCGAGTAACGCATCCATTAGTAATTGGTTTATTAGCTAGATATTTAATAGAAGAATGATCAATATATAGAATAACTAGATAACCTATTATATACTGATGAAATTTATTGATAACATGTATAACAACTAAAAATTATTTTTCTGTTACTGTATAATTAAGCTCAGCTAGAGAAATATTCTTGCTAATAAAATAAATGGTGTAGGTTTTCTTGTCTTCTTCGTGTCCAAGGACAAAGCCTATGGAAATATCTGATGCATTGGTGGTGATGTGAAATGGTATTTTCCAATTTGGTCCCCTCAACACCGGTGTTGTCGAGATCAGCTTATTGAGTCTTGCAAATGCCACATCACACTTGTCAGACGACTGAAACTTCACATTACTAGTCAAATCATGTAAAGGTGTAGCGGTTCTTGAAATTTTTTCCATAAATCTGCGATAGTATCCTGAAGCGCCAAGGAAACTACGTACCTCAGTTTGTGTGCGTGGTGTAGGTAAATTAAGGATTACCTCTATTTTTGTTGGATCTACTCTAATTCCATCTACAGAAATATAATGCCCTAGTACCACACCTTCCATCATCATCATGTGAAATTTTTCATGGCTTAAGCATAACCTGGTAGAAATGCACCATTCTAGTACCTTCTCCAGATTATTCAGTGCTTGATCGAAGTTGTTTCCATAAGGAGTGAAATCATCCATGTAAACTTCAAGACCTTCACTAATCAAATTGATGAATATTCTTAGGATGGCCCTTTGGAATGTGGCTATATCGTTACAAAGTCCAAAGGGAAATACTCTATATGAAAAGGTACCCCAGGGGCATGTGAATGTAGTTTTATCTTGATGTTCTAAGGCAAACTGGATCTGATTGTAGCCACTAAAACTATCTAGGAAATAAAATAATTTCTTCCCTGCCAAATTATCCAGGACCTGATCGATGAAAGGTAATGGGAAGTGGTCCTTTTGAGTGGCTTTGTTAAGTTCCCTGTAGTCGACACAGATTTGTCATTTCCCATTTTTCTTGGGGATGATCACTAATGGGGAAACCCACCGACTATATGAGATAGGATATATAAAATTTACGTCCAACATCTTTTGTAATTCTTCTTTAAAAATATCCCTAAGGTGGGGCTTATGTCCCCTCTGCATCTATCAGATAGGTTAGACATATTTCTCAATATAAAGGTGGTGTCTACAGAGTTGCGGATCAATACCTTTCATGTCAGAATACTCCCAGGAAAAATCTTGTTGGTATTTAGAGAGGACTTGAATTAGATTTTGTTGTTGTTTCTCATCTTAATTGGAATTAATGTTCAGAGACCTCCCTGGTGTAATCTCAATGGATTTGTTGTTATGAACAATGGTAGTTGGGATTTGTTGTTCCATTAAATCTTCCAGCAAGTCTCCCTGTTCTTCACAGTCTATAACAACTTGGAGCATTTGGCCTATTGGATTACCCATGATGGATGGGTTGTTAATAAACCCACTGATTATGTCATCCTCTAGCTGATTCTTGAGTATAAGATCTTCCTCCAACATGAGAGGGGCTCATAAATCCTTTTATGGATATCGTGGTGGTGGCAATTGTGGATATATGAAAGTCGGGCTTGGCTTGGATAGATGATATAAGATGAGATTTTTTGTGACACCTTCTATAGAAATTATCATATTACTCATTCGACATCCTATGTATGCATTAGTTGTTGCGAGCCATGGTCTACCCAGTATCAATGGATGCCCTTCGAGACCACTTCTTGGGTTGATGATGAGGAAATCTGCTGGATATTCTGAATATTTGATTGAGATTTCTATATCATGTAGTGTTCTAACTGGTCTAACCACTAATCAATCAACCAATTGTAACATAATTGGGGTGGGTTCGAAGGAGTCAAAACCTAGGGTGTTGCAGGTTTCCATAGTCAAGATATTGATGGCCGCCCCCAAATGAACTAGTGTATTTGGAAAATAACATCCCTAGATATGAACTGTTACTATGGGGTTCCCTGGATCTGCATATTTGATTGGTTCTTGTCTACCTAGAATTAGATTAGACAGGGATCCTACTACGCGAACTGTTGATGATGAATTTTTAATTTTCCTAACAGGATTCCTCCCACATAGTTCCTTGATCGTCTTTGCATAAATTGGAATATCTTGCAGAGTCTGTAGGATTGGGATATTGACATATAGATTATTGAGTTCCCCTACAATGTCGAAGTTAGGATACATGACAAGTTTTTCTATCATTAATATTTTAGGGAACGGAGGGGAAGGAGTTGAATCCTTATCAAGATCCTGTAACCCAACTATGTTTCCCCACTACTCGATTTATTTCGTTATTACCACAGTTGAGGGTGTTATTGTTGTTTTTTTGTTATTTTTATTCTTCTTCTCTTGGAAAACATTATTTTCTTCAGAAGAGATTATACGCCCCAATCTCAACCGGAGTTTGTTGCACCCTACTAAGTTGGTTTCCCCTTCTCCATTTTCCATAATCTGGATGAGATGAGTCAGTCTATTATTATATTTGGGTGGGTTTGGGTTGGTAATTGAGGGCGCAATTGAGATTGAGGGTTTTGGGGAAATTGGAGTGGAGCTTGCAACGTGGGTTTGGTATGAGGAGTCATCCCCATGGGTTTATTGTTTATCCCCATGGGGCGCTACCAGTTATGGTTCCAATTTGGGTTTTGGGCAATCATATTGGACCACTACAAAGGGTAGGGGCTGTTATTTGAGTTTTTCCAGGATGAGGTGGGATATTGTGATTTAGTCTAGGAGGAACTTTCAATTGGTTGATTCTGCCAAATGGGATTTGCAACGAGATGGTTCGGCCAGGTGGGATTTGTAGGTGGGTATTGTTGGGGCTGCCAGTTCTAATTAGTAAATAGTTGGTCCTACCATGTGTTACCAGAATTTTGCTGCTGATTATACTATCGAGAAAAGAAAGGGGAGGGGTCCTGGAGTGTATTTGGAGGCCAGGCCTTCCATTGAAGACGTTGGTCCATCAGATATAATGGTTTTGTTTCCTCTTCCACTTCTCTAAAGATAAATTTCAGTTCAGGGAGTGATGGGTATTACTCCATTGCATGATCCTTGGCGCAAATAGCGCAAACCCAAACCACATCTAAAGGACATTCCCTTGGACCATGTTTTTTTCTGCATCTATGGAAAAATATGGCCAAAGTCTTCTTTGTTTCTGCTTATTTTTATTTGTCCTGCAATACATCCAATTGTGTAGTCAAAGTGCTCAGAATATTTGTTTTGAAATTTTCTAAGATATTACCAACTTCAGCTCGCGTAACACCCCCGCTTGTAATATTTCTATTTATGGTGAGGGAAGTCCACATTCTTGATCTGGTCCATGTACTTCCTCATGAGCACCTGATGCACAATGGAACATTGTTATCATAATTTTATTAATAAATGTCACCCTTCCCCATTAAATTTAATGTTTCTACCCATTCATCTTTCATTCATTTTATCAAAGTGGATTTAAGCACCTCACCTGGTAATGTTCCATAAGGAGACCTTTGTAAATTATATTGGAATCTTACAACATATTCTTCTAACGTCTCATTTTATTTTGTATTCATTTGAAATATTTCATCTTTTAGGTCCCTGGTCCTACAATAATCCTGACAGTTTTTCAAGAAGGCATGTTTCATCTCATCCCATGAGTTTATAGTTTCGCCTCCCAATCCAATAAACCAACGTAGATCTGCTCCTTTCAAAGTGGATGGGAACAACTTTGATTTTTAGGGTTCAGAGGTGTAATCATACCCTCTACATAGGACATCCAATTCGAATAAGAATGCGTCCGGGTCTTCTGAGATCAATCCATGGAAGGTTGGCAGGTTTTGCAGGGGGATTTCTTTCATGGGGGCATTGGCGATTGGATAAACTTTTGTATATTCCAACGTAGAGGTCTGGGGTTGTTGTTGATTTGGTTGCACCATCTGGTCAAATATCTACCAATAATATATAGGAATTTATTTGCCTAGGTATTCTTTCGATTGATTACTTGATCCCCTAGGGGATTTGATTGCACTCCCTCTATATAGGATTTCGGGTATGCCTTCTTATTTTATAGGATATTCAGGATTAGGGGGTGGTGACGGGTCTGCCTTGGAAACCCCGCTGGATTTTCCTTCTCCTTCCTCTAGATTAAGAGAATTTCCCTCTTATAAAGGGTTGAGGGGTGGAAGATCTGTGTTTTGAAATATTTGCTTAGTCCCTTCAGTTTTGGTATTAATCTCAGCATGGGATGTAGTTGGTGAAATTTCTATTTGATGGATTTAGGTAGATCCTTTCAAAGGTCCAACAGAAGCTTGATATTCATCTTTTTGAATGATGTCGTCTATGAAAGTGCTTCTCCCAAGGAGCATCGAGCCCTGGACTTTGGTAGTTTTTGGTGGGGGTTTTGGTTTTTCAAGATATTTCTTCTTAGTCATACACACTTCACGTAAAAAGAAATTCAGAACAAAACACCTATACAACCTCTTAAGTTTCAACTGGAGGTAAGCATTGGCATAATAATCTTACTTATTTATTGTGTAGGTTCTTACCTTCTGTATTCAATACCTGGTCCTCCAGAGACACAACCTATGCTACCTTTGATATTTTCCCCAGAAAATGCACCAAAATGTTGGTCTCTAAAGATGTCTAAAAACAACCTTAGTTTAACATTAATTTATCAACTCGAGGATTTGTCATTTATTTCAAGAATATCAACAAAGTCTATGCAGATAGCTCGTAGAGGCTAAAATCACGTAGTTAAAGAAAACATGAGTTTATCCACATTCAAGTTCCTCAAATGCTCATTAAATATTCTGAGACTAAGATATTACTTAACAAAATTGAAATCTGATTACTAACATGTTGCAAATGAAAAGGAACTAACTAATCTGTTGAATTCATTTAAGTAAAAATAAATAATTGAATCTAAGTAAAGACTTGCATAATTAACTATCAAATATGAATCAAATTGCTGGAAAGGAAATAACGAATTACTCTATCTTTGGAAAGAAACAATTGTAATCTAATCAAAAGGGACAAAAAATGTAACTTAACTGAAAGGAACAACAATTGTAACTTTAATTGAAAGGAATGACAAATGTAACTTAATTGAAAGGAACAACAAATGAGAATCTAAGTAAAAGGGACAACGTGTATGAAAATGTGAGGAACTATCAAGAAACAAACTACAGTAATGGAAGTTGGAACAACAATCATTAACACTTGAGAGAAATGTCTATCTTTTGTATGCAAACAACATAAAATCATTAACACATTTATGCGTTCATATTAACTATTGTAAAAGATATTTGAAAAATGGAAATCAAAATGATACAATTATAGATCAAGACAATAACTCCTTCATACTGGGCCCTTGGTCCTTAGATGCACTACTACTAGAAACGTAGTATGTAGAAATGGTGAAAACGTTCAAATGTTTTATTGATTCCATAGCTGGTACAACATTTACAAACATTTCTTGCGTAGAGAAATTCTAAGTTCTAAATACTTAGATGCAATTCTTCTATATCTTTTAAGGATATATTACCCTCTATATATTACAATAATCTGGGTAAATTAAGCCATCCTGAGGATCGAGAGATCCTCAGGATTGATTTACTATTATAAAGTTACAATACAGAAAATCAATCATCTTCAAAACTGCTTTGCGCCAAAATTCCTCAACCTCCAATAGCTTACGCATCTTCAAGATATCCTTTGCTATCTCAATTTTGACAACATTTATCCAATACTGTAACAAAATCAAATAATTCCAATTGTATTTTAGAATCTTATTTAATATAACTTAAATAATAGTGCTAGAAGACATATTAATCATTTTCTATTCTATTTATCCCTAATTAACCGAAAAGTCAATCAACATTATATCATGAACTATTGGAAAAAGGAAGATACCTTTTTCATAACCCAACAATAATGTATCCAATAAGGAAGTAAGTTTCAAAGCATCCAAGAAGACAATAAAGAATAAGAAAAACTTAAAGTCAATTTGCAGTTGCAGTAATGATTCAGATAAAGATGAAGAAATATCCAACTTTGTGAGGAGATTGAAGAAAGGAACTACCAAGTACAAAGGTAAGATTCCCTTAATATGCTTTAAATGTGGTAAAATTGGTCATTTGTTGCCAAATTTCCTTATGCTAAGAATTCAGAAAGAGATGAAGAAGAAGTTCCCAAGAAAGAAAAGAAACATTAAAAGGGTAAAAAGAAAGAAAATAAAAGAAAATTCTTGAAGAAAATCCTCTACTGAAAAGAAGATGGTTCCTCATTTGATGAGAACGATGATAGTGAAAGTGACTCAGAAAGAGTGATCTTTATGGCATTGGAAACTCAAGAGAATGTTAAAGAAGATTCTAAAAAAGAAGGTGAAGTAGATATTGAGGAAGAACTAATCAACGCCTTAAGTGAGCTAAAAAGAGAAATCAAGAAAAACAAGTCACTCAAGGAAGAATTGATCAAGCTAAAGGAAAGTTCTCAAAATCCTAACAAAAATTCTGAAGAAGTCCAATAGATGATTATAAATCTAAAGCTCTATTTATAAGAAGCCAAATAGAATGAAAAAACACTCAAACATCAGTTGGAATAAAAGCATAAAATAAGTGAGTCTTTGGAAGATGAAATTAATCAACAAGAAAGAACATTTGAAGAATTAATCATCTCCTTGAAAAACGATATTGAAGAAGAAAATGGAATGTAAGAAGTAATGAATATCCATATGATGAATAAAGAAGAATATTGTGAAAATCTTGAAGAAGAATTCATCACATTAAGGGTTTAAGTTGTCAAGCATAACAATAACTTGAAGAACTCTCAAGTACTAGAAGATATTCTCAGTTGTCAAAGGTCACCCTTTAATAAAGAAAGTCTTGGATACATTGGTGAGGCCTCATGCAAAGAAGATGAAAATACCAATCCCAACAAGAGCATCGAAGAGAGAGGAAGATCCACATAACCAATAATCAAAGGTGAAGATAAGTCTTCCAAATTTCCAGAAACGAAGAATGAAGAGAAGGCCTAGAAAAATGTAGACATTCTCAAAAGAAGGAATCATGGTCAGCAATACTCAAAGAGAGATGAATTCAGAAGAGGTATATCCCTAAGAATACCTTCTATTTCTATTTATAAAAGAATCTTCATTCATCATGAATAAAAAAACATAAGAGAATATCGCGATCAATGAAGGAATGAATTGAGAAGGACTACGTCACAATGAAGATCATTGGCTCCGAGGTATCAAAGTTTATTTCCTAGTTATTGTTTTACTTGTAATAAGTTTGTACATAAATTTTTAGACTACAGATCATATGGAAGAAATGTTCAAGCAAGAGATTTTTATGTGTCCCCCTACAATATTGAATGTTACAAATGACATAACTATGAACATATAGCTCATCATTGTAGAAGCATGTTGAATTCTTACTTGAAAGAAAACATCGATATCAGATACAAGAAGGTTTGAGAAGAAAAAAAACCATAAGAGCAGGTGAATGAAGAACTCCCAGAGATCATACTCACATTATTTGATGATGTGAGAGATCATGATGAATCTACATGTAAAGAGGAAGATGCCAAGATTCAAAAGGATGATTTTGTAGCAGAGCAGGGTTATATATTATTCTAAGCAATCTAGCTTGGAGGCTCCTTGTAATGTAAATATTGAAGAGGGGGAGCCTAAGAAGAAACTATTATAGATTGGAGAACTATATTTTGAGAAGTTTGAAGTGTTTGCATATTTTTGGAAGGAAAATTATAAATGGTCTAATGGCAGAGGTGCATAATGTCATGTGACATAGTAGTTGATTTAGGAGTCATTTTCATAACACATCCACATATAGGTATGAATAGGTCCACTGGTAGTTATGAGGAATATCATTGGCACACTTTTGAGGTAGATATTTATGATCGTATAGGTTATTTAAAGCATGTATTCAAGTACGGATATATCTAGTACATATTCGAGAATGTGTACTTGTTGCAGACTTGTAGAGTTTGATTTGAAGATAGAGGAGACTAGTGGACATATTTTATTTATCTTTAGAAGAAAGAATATTTGGTGATAATTTGTAGCAAAGAATTAAAGTGACAAATGTGTTATCATTGTATGCAGTTGAGTATCAGAACAATGGATAGTTTTGTGACATATGAACATAGATGAATTCATGAGATATTTAGAAAGTCTAGAAGGTAACACTTGATATGAACCAGGGAATATACATGAAATTGGATGAAATCATGAGCTCAAGATGAATTTTATAAATATTTTTTGTCATTTTCATCAAGATGAATGTTCAGTAAATAATATGACTCAGAAAATAAGCATATTGAGTGGTGGAACCAACTATTCATAGGAAGTAAAGTCGTGAGAATCAAAACAAGACAGGGGGAGAGAAACCATCAAGAGGAGTTATAATGTCAACTGGAAATGTTGAATGATTATGTCATTGATTTCATTTGAGTGAATACATGAAAATCCATAAAGACTTTAAGTTAAGTGATGAAGGAACTTTGACATGAACTCTTTTAATATATGTCAGTATATTACACCATCAAATACCAATGTACAAGAATCCTTGGAAGAGAGGAAATGAATCATATACAAGAAGCCCCACATTTATCTACACAACATATTTAAAAGAATACATGGGAGAAAAACCGTCAAGGGGAATTACCCTTTTCCATTGATGTCAAAAGGGGAGAGAAAGAACAAAGGTAGGAGAGAAAGATAAGAAGCATTAAGACAGGGGACACAATTTTCACAGGAGGAGTATGCGTGTTTCCATCAATTCCAAAGGGGGATATCATTGGAAAGTTGGTTTCCATTGATGTCAACCCTAGAATAAGTCCATAATCCATTAGAAGTGATGGGTATATTTGAAGGAACTGTTGAACAATTGGTTTGGATAGTTGGTTGTCATTGATGTAAACTCTTGGATATTGATGTCAACCCTTAGAGAAGTCTGGAAGCCCTAGATATGTTGATCTAGATTTTATGAGAAGAATAAAATGAATACATATTATTAACAAGTGCTTAACACAAAATAACAGATATACAGTAAAACTGGTTTTCTATTCAATAACGAAATAAGATGAAATTGTAAAATGTAGCGGAAACAAGCTTGTTGGAATGGTGGCGACTTATCTCTGAGAAGAGATGTGATGGCAGTGTGCATTCGCAAGAAGAAGGTTACAATGAGGCTCTGAAGGCATTTTTACAATAAGAAATAATGACAAAAAACCTAGACATCCAAAAAACCTAACCCTAGGAGATGAAGCGCCAAAAGTCATGTGGGCCCCGTTTGGGTAAGTTAGTACATCAACTTCCCGGGGTCGTAACTTTTGCATACGATCCCCGTTTTAGGCATGTAATAGCCCGTTGGAAAGGTATTGTCAAGGAGATTCATTTTGGGGGACCAATAATTCCTTTGGATATCATTGAGGAGATCAATCCTGAAAAACCTTCATTTAGGCCCTCAAAATGGCCCAGGAAGTTAAAACTGCCAAAAATAGTAAATTGCCAAAATTGTCAGAAAATTGTTTTGAGCTAGTTGGAAAAGATGGGTGGAGTGGTTGATGTCAACAAATGTGATTTTTTCATTTGATGAATTATACATGAATCCTCGGAGGTATGGCTATGGTACCCAAAGTTGGTTGAGGAATATGGACATGAAGGAAAATGTACATGCAGGTAAGACACTCATGGATGGATATTCCTCATCATGCCATTTCCAATGATAGTTGCTACACCACTTAGTTCCTCACGATTGAGGAGTTATGAGGTTATGAATTTGTAAGCCCCAAAGATGGGTTAAGAAGCACCTAATCGGTTGCAAGTCATTAATGAAAGGGTAAAGTGGTTGAAAAAGAAGGTTAAAGAATACCTAAAGTTAAGGAAAGAGGTTACTTAGAAAAATTATATATACACCTCAACAAGTCACTCATAATCACATTCACACACACATTCTATTGAATATATTCTATGTGAGTAAGTGATTCTTATCTAAGGTAACCAATGAGATATGAGGTGAATTTCAGAGGGAATATGAAGTAAAGAAGGGAGAAATTCCAAGGGAGGATGAAGTCTTGTGATGATGTGTTCTAAGTATTCTAAAAATTGGTATCAGAGTAGGTTCCTTCATGGAATGGTTTAACCACTGGAAGGTAGATCATGGAGATCAAGAATAGTACATACACATATAATGGAATAACATGGTTTGATGGTCAGATTGTTCATAACTATGAGATGTGTAATATCAGAATGAAAACATTTTTATAGGAACAAGGATATGATGTTTCACAATCAGTTGTTATAGGATATACAACTACTAAGAAACTTAAGATTACAACCAAGAAGGAATTGAAAAGAAACAACAAACTAGCAATGGATTTCATATTGGAAGGGTTACCTAATTTAGTAAAAGAGAAAGTGGGAAAATGTTTATCAACTAAAGAACTTTGGGATAAGATACATGATCTCTATTTTGAGGAATATCCCATCATAGAGAAATAGAGTGCTAAAAAATATGAAGGTACAGAATAAGAAATATGTTTTTCATGTCAGACAGATTCAAAAGAATAAGATTATGGAGATGGTATAGTAGATATTGAACCAGAATTAATGAGTTCTCTAGACAAATTGATGAAAGAAATAAAGAAAAACAAGTCTCTTGAAGAATGATTGTCAAGAAGAATTCTCAAGAAAATTCTAAAGAATCCCAACATGTCATAACTAAAAGCTTAGCTAGAAGAAGCCAAAAATATGGAAGAAACATACAAAGTTTAGATGGAATAAAAATAGTGTTTGGAAGCCGAAAGAAAGGAAGTAGAGAAAAGGGATTTTTTTTTTACAGATCATCTTAAGGAAAGAAATGAAGACTTAAATCAAATTGAAGAAGAATTTGGTCAAGAAGAAAGAATACTTGAAAATGAAATCATCTCCTTGAATATCCAAATTGAAGAAGAAAAGCGAATAGAAGAAGTCATGAAGAGTCAGATGATGAAGAAAGATGAAGAGGTTGAGAATCTTGAAGAATAATTTGTCACATTGAGAGACAAAATCATCAAGCTCAACAGAAATGATGAAAATACAGAAACATCTACATCATGAGTAGAGAATGTTTAAGAGAAGCACTCTAGGTTTCCAGGAAAGAAGAACGAAGAAATGATTAAGATTTATGAAAAAGTACTCAAAGGAAGGAATCATGGTCAGTCGGAATCAAAGAAAAATGATAGAGATACATATTCAAGAAGACCCTCCACATTCAAGCCACAAAGAAGCTTCAATCAAAATGAAGGGATCAACAAAACAGAAGATCATGATCAACCAAGACAAGAATTCAAAAGGACTACACCAAAAATAATTTCATTCACTCCTAGGTATGTAAATTTCTTGTATGGTCATTGCTTTTATTGTACTAAATTTGGACATAAATTTGCAGGTTGCAGGGCTTATGGAAGAAACATTGAAGAAATAAATCCTTATGTGGCCCCACACAATATTTAATGTTACAAATGCCACAATTATGGTCACATAACTTGTGATTGTAGAATCATGATGAATACTTCGTTGAGAAAGAACATTCATATCAGATATAAGAAAGTTTGGAAAAGAAAACAAGAATAGGTAAAGGAATATCAGATGAATGAAGGACACCTAGAAGTCATACTCTAAATATTGACAATGGTACGAGATGGAGAAAAATATACAAAGAAAACAAAATATGTCAGATACAGAAAGGTTTGGAGAAGAAATGAAAAACAAGAAGAACATGTAAATAAAGACCAGGTCCCAGAGATCGTAGGATTGACAGTAGTGTGAGAAAGAAAATAAGAGCAAGTGAATAAATAATAGGCCCGAGAGATTGAAATTTTAATAATTTTAGTGCAAGATCAATACACATGAAGAAAGGAAGAAGTCAGAGTTCAGAGAGATGATGAGTCTTCAAAAGAAGAGGAATATTACTCTACATCAGAGCGAGTATTTTTCTGAGACACCCATATTGGAGACTCCCAGTGAATATGAATATTTAATAGAGGGAGTCAGTGAAGTAGTTACTACAAATCAGAGAATCATCCTTCGAGAAGTTTGAAGTATTTGCAGAGATAGATTTAGAGAAGTCATATAGTGGAAGTACATAATGAAATATGAGTCAGCATTGTGGACAGTTGAATAACAGTTATGGAAAATTTGCGACATATGGATAAATATGGATACTTAGCAGGCACAAATAAATTGGGCCAAAGAAGATACATAACAATGCATCTACAATTGGAATGAGTGGAATTAGTTGGAATCATTTGATCACAGAAAGACACACAATGAAAGGAACAATAGAACAAGGAAAGAGAAATTGTCAGCCATTAGAATAAAATCATTGAACAAAAAGGTAAAATGAACATGAAAAGTGAATGAAGAAATCAAGTAATGAATGATTTTTATATATGTCAAAGAGTTACAAGAGGAATCACCAATGGACAATTAGAAAGCAATGGAAGAGAGGAAAGGAAACACTTATAGGTTTCCCTATATTGATCTACAAGACATCTTGCAAAGAAGTCAATGGAAGAAAAATAATGAAGAAAGAAATATCAGTAGCATATAGAAAGGGGGATTTATCCTTTTACCCATGATGTCAAAAGAGAAGAAAAATAAAAAAGAAATGAAAATAGAGATAGAGAGAAAAGATGCATGAAGAAAGAGGGATCAACCCCAAGGAGAGAGACCCTTCTCCATTGATGTCAAAGGGGGAGAGAAAGAAACATTGATGAGAAGCAATGGAAATAGGGAAAGAATGAGTGTTGGAGTATCAATATTTCCATTAGTGTTTCCATCAATGTTGGTGTTTCCATCAATGCCAAATGGGGAGATTGTTGGACAATTGGTTTGGATAGTTTTTTTTCATTGGTGTCAACTCTTGTAGATTGATGTCAACCCTTGGAGAAGTCCATAAGCCCTATATATGTGGTTGATATTTATGGTGAGTTAGTTTTCAATGATGGAGTGGTTTATTTCAACATATGTGATGGGTGCATTTGATGAAGTCTACACGAAGCCCCAGACATATGGCTATGGTACCCAAAGTTGGTTGAGGAATATAAACATGAAGGATAGTGTACATGTAGGTAAGACACTCATGGATGGATAGTCCTTGTCATTCCATTTATGGCTATATGTGGTAGGCCACGTTCTTCCTCCCAGTTGGGGAGTTATTATGTAATGAAGTTGGTAGCCCCAAATATGGGTTAAGTGGCCCCTATGGAAGCCCCAAAGATGGGTTAAGAAGCCCCTAATTGGTTTCAAGTAATTAATGAAAGGGTAAAGTGGTTGTAACAAGAAATTTCAAGAATCCCTAAAGTTAAGGAAAGAGGTTAGAAAAAGTATATATACACCTCAAGAAGTCACTCATAAGTACATTCACACACACATTCTATTGAATATCTTCTATGTGAGTAAGTGATTCTTATCTTAGGTAACCAAGGAGATATGAGGTGAATTTTAGAGTGAAGATGAAGTAAAGAAGGGATAAATTCAAAGGGATGATGAATTCTTGTGATGATGTGTTCTAAGTATTCCAACAAGAATCTCCAAAGTGGTCCCCTTATGGCATAGCTCTTAGAATGGACCTCATGGGTGTAACGAACCGCCTCGTTACGAAAACCATTCTAGTAACAGGTGCAATTTTTTTTTTTTTCAGATTATTTTACTATAAGCTAGCTTGCTTGATGTCTTTGCGTCTTCTTTTTATTTCATTACAGGATTTTACTTCTATGTTTTCAAATAAACAATGGTTATTGTAGCATTCAATTGCAGCTTCTTTGCTTCTATTGACCTGATAGGAATCTCATCTACTTTAGGTTCCTTTTCATAGGGTCATGTAATATTTATCCTTTGAGGAGGAACATATGTGAAATTGTTTTCTTAGGTAACTTCTCTTAATCTTGAAGTGGTAAGGGCACTTGCAAAAGGTACGAGTTTTACTATTCTAATGCTTCTATATCTTTTTTTTAATCCCTTCTTTTTTTGGTACATGTACAAGGATGAATGCTATCAGTTTCGGAATTTACAATAAAGCAACAGAAAATAAACTTTTCAAACCTAATAGTCTATTCAAAAGTTTGATAAAATTGTGAGTAGTTTTGTTCCTTGCATTTTGCTCATGCCTGGATAGCCTGTATTTTGACTTTTCTGATCAATTTCTGCCACATAAGAACTTGTTGAAGATCTTGGCAATACCACATGTTAATGAAAAGCCGATCATAATACAAGTGGATTTGAGGATTTCACAAGATAGACACTTCAGAAAAATAATTCTTATTACCTACAAATGATATTATAAATCAATAAAAAGTGCCATTACTATAGCAAGCTTGGATTGCATTTTCATCCTTTTCCAATATCCAAGTGCTACCCAGATCTGAATCTGCACATGCTAGATAAAGCGAAGTCAAATTCATCTATAGGTTATGCTATTTAGTATTTACTTTTAACACTTGTTTATTAGGCAGAAGGATTCATGGACTGAAACAAGTGACGTGCACAAGGGGATTGGGACAAGTAATGGGGATATTCCACCAACATGTATCATGGAATGAGTGAAAGAAGTCTCTGGTATTGCTGTCTATACCCAGTTTGTAGCCCAAAAATACACAGATACACACATACTGACTGTAGAATGTCAAAAATACAAAAAGGGACAGTAGACAAGTAAACTTTAGACCCACCAAACAAGACAACGAAAAAGTCAAAATTTACATTTGAAGAGAAATTGTTCCCAATCTCTTCCTCTGGAGAATAAAATTTGCAAATGCATTCATCCTAGGGAATATCTTGATATGAGAACAGATAGCAGCGATGAAAAATACTCACAACACATCCAAAAAGGGTGCAAGTACTCAAAGGAGATTGCTGCAACTATACATGGTACACTCTATATTGTATGAGCTAATTATTCTAGCACAAAATTGGAGGAAGTGATCATTTTTGAGCAATTCATCTACAAGATATTTACAATGCTGTGAGATACAAAATATAAATACAACCACAATGTAACCGGTCGCTACATCTCACACAACAATTCAAGGCTGAATAAACACCCCCAGTCATTCAAACGAAAATGCATCCCACAGTAAAGATTTGTCCACGGAATATAAAAGGAAATGCCCAACGTATACAATGCCATTGTACAGAAACGCCCGATATAATATCTACCCACTGTCAAATATAAAAACGCCCCCAAACACTACCGCCCACTGTCAAATGAATGCCATTAAAAGAAACGCCCAAGACGTACAACAAAACGCAGACCCCTTAAACGTAGATTATTAAAACGTCGATGATCAAACGCCCAACATCATTCAACGCAGCTCAATAACCATACAAAAAGCATGCAGACAACAGTGGCTAGAAGGATGCCCAACATGATGCCCACTGTACGCAACAACATAACTACTATAAAATATATCAATATTGTTGAACGTGGTACATAAATTTCAATACTTTTAAAACGCCAGCCTAACATAACTACTATAAAGCGATATATATATAACATCCCAACTATATACCATCGGTATCGTTAGCAATCAATTTTTTTTTTAAAGACAACGATGGGTAAAGAAGTAAAATATATACCAAGCATTCAACAAAATTTAATCTTAACGACATACAACAGGAACTTATATATTTTTTTTTATCACCCCAATTGTGCAAAAAGAGACAACCACTAATACAGAAAATGTATGCCAGTCATGCAACCGACAGCTAAAGGATTAACATCATCAAGGGCTTTCTATTAACATCTGTGGACAATGTTGTCAAAAGAAAACGAGTGCCATCATGACAGGAGCGCAAGAAGGGAAATTAAAAATGAATGTCAGATCACGACAGATCTGTTATAACGCCCAAATAAATTAATGGCAATGCCCAAGACCACAGTGGCAACAATACGCCCCAAATCATTTAAAAACGCAGGCTTTTATAAATGTAGATCATAAACAAAATGCAAATTACTAAAGACGCCGAGTCCTTCCTCCATGAGATCACAGTTCTCAAAATGCAGAGATATTCTTCTAAATCAAAGCTATAAAAAACGCAAGGTATTCTTCAAATTGCAGTTATCAAAATGCAGAGGTATTTCGTCAAATCACAGTTATCGAAAAAGAAACGTAGATCAACGCATTCAACCCAGATTAAAACCCCATATCTACAATGCATACCCTAAAATGCCCAACAAATACATTCTTCTAATGGCCAAAAGCGGCGGTAACATTTGCAACATTGCTAGAACAAACTCACAATAACAGTGCTGAACGAAATTGCCGAAAATGTAATGCCAAATAATCTCACTATATTATCATCAATAATAGTAAATTTACTGAATATAAAATGCTTTCTACTTTACCAATTAAAATCATACTGTTGCCTTACACCCGCGTCGGAAGACATCGCGCGCTCCGTGCCTCGTCCCGCTCTCCTTGCCTCTCCCACTTGCCGACCGCAAAAGGCTCACCGGCACCTCCCAGCCAAATGCTAGGGGTACTCTGCTTCCCCCTTAGCCCCCCGAGCCGCAAAGGGGCCACACAAGAACCAGAGATAGACTAGCGTCTCAGCTCGCCTCCACGGCTGAGC
>JZKD02S1628152.1:201239-219113 GCA_000966675.3 Picea glauca | reverse complement strand
AACTCGTGTGTGGCCCCTTTACTCCATATGTGAGTCTGGTCGGCAAGATATCGTCAACCTGCATCATCAACCATCATGTCAGATCATGTCAACAACATATCATAAAATCAATAGTGTATCATCAAAACAAATCAATATCACCATAAATGAAACAACTCAAATAGCCCACTCCATGAATCAATCTGGAGTCCAAGGGAGTTCCACCGATGCCTCTGCATCCTCAAGGTCCGAGACCCTGCACACTCAATGAAACTGAGTCAGCAGCACCTGTCTACCCCCAAGTAGTAAAAACATCCTGTCATATAACTTAACACATCATAATGAAAGAAAAAGTTTTATCATCATAAAAATCCAGATCACTTGCGAGCAAGTGTCCTCAAAGGATAAGTTTGGTAAGTGCGCTAGAGCGGGATGTTACAATGGGAAGACGCTTTGAAGAAGTCTACACAGAAACCTTGAGAATACAACTAGGAATTTATGGAGATGTGGTCATGAAACAATGGTCATGGTAAAATGATTTGAAGAAGTATACAAAGAAACCCCAAGAATAAGGCTAGGAAGCCCAAGAGATGTGTTCATGAATCCCGAATCTGATTGGAGAAAACGAGTATCAAGGACATTACAAATATATCCAAAACTCTCATTGATGGATGGTCCTCATCATGTCATTTCCAATGGTAGGTGGTACAAAAAATGGTTACTCATGGTTGATAAGTTATACCTTGTTAAAGATGAATCCCCAAAGTATGGTTAAAAATCCCCAAAACAATTGCAACAAGAAGTTATAACTCAACACAAAATCAGGAAAATGAGAAAAACACTTGCAACAAGAAGTTATAGGTCGTCCCTAAAATTTAAATAAAGGAGGTACTTGGAAAAGTATAAATACCCATCAATATCCTCTCATTTGATCATTAAGTAAGTGAAAGAAACCAATAAAGTATGTGATTTGTTAGTGAAACTGAAGTAGCGAAGGAGTGTGAAGGAGGAAAGTCTCATAGCCATAGATTGGAGAAGGGTTTTTAGAAAACCCTAAATAAGCATACACCCATGGGTCAAGCATAGGGTGTCTCATGAGGCTCCTATTGGTTGTACACGATTCATCACACGAGGCCTTTCCTATTGCTCAGTCCATTCCCATGAGGCTGAGGAGAATTTATGAAGAAGATTCCCTCTTATTGATTCTAAATTCGAGTAAGGATTGATGATCTGAGATCTGATGTACTAGGTTTTACAAAATGAAAGGTATGTTTTCTATATGTTTTGAGGCTTGTATCTTGGAGGTTACGTTATATGATTAAGGAAGATCTTGGAGGTTATGGAATATGCCTTGAGGAATATCTTGGATGGTTTGGCACATGCTTAAGTCATGCTTTGGAACATGTTTGAGGCTTGTATCTTGGATATTTTGGCACATTCTTAGAGTTGTATCTTAGATATTTTTCTATATTCCTTGAGGAATATCTTGGAAAGTATGGCACATGTTTGAGGCATGTCTTGGAGGTTTTTTTGGCATATGAGGGATATATTGGAGGTCTTGGCACATGGTTTGATGGATGTCTTGGCACATGCTTGATGCATATCCTAGCACATGGTTTGATGCATATAATGGTGATATTGAGCATATTATTTGAGGGACGTTATTAGTGATCTTGGCATAATATTTATTTGGTTGAACTAGTTTTGATGATGATGATGTATCAGTATCAATCACAATAACAGTGAAAGGTTGTTGATGATGATGTATCAATATCGATGACAGTTACAGTGACAAGTTGAGTCTCTTATTTATATTTCTAGGAGGTTGGGTGATGCATGGGAAGATTCGTGTCTTCAGATACTAGGTTGGCGCTTGCAGGGGAGTTGCAACTTCATTTGAGTTGGTTCTCATAAAACCATGGGGCTAGAGACTCCTTCAAGTTGGATCTGGAGAATATAGGGAGTTGGAACTTACTTTTGTTTGGATAATGTAAACTACAAGGTTGGTGCTAGAGAATCTAGGGATTTAGAGCTTCCTTCGTGTTGGAGCCTCCTTCCAGTTGGAGTTGGATAATTTAGTGAATTGTAGATTACTTCAAGTTGGAGCCTGTAAATAGTGGGTTGGTTCCTCCTTTCAGTTGGTTCAGGAGAATCTTGGAAGTTGGTACTTCCTATGGATGTAATATTCAAGATATATATTAAAAAACATTATGTGGTTTTCTGCCATTTGCGTTTCCATGTAAAATTCCTGTGTACTATGTATCAGTGGTTATATGTTGATGATATCTTGAATGCAATCATAAGTGATAAATTATTGATGGCTTAAAGTTTACATATCATGGTTAAAAATGGTAAAAATTTCTCAATATTGATTCACTCCCCCTCTCAATATTGGTGAATCTTTCAACATTATGAGTTTCTACAGAATAAGAATATTATGTAGCTACTCATTATAATAATAGTTAATTAAACCATTATTCATTAATAAAAATGGAATTAAGCATAAGAATGGACAATTTACCTCTAACCTTCGTCAATGCATAATTTCTGTAGTTGATTATGATTATGTGGAAAAAAATGAGTGAAATGGAATATAATTGAGGCATATATATAGGATTTTAAATGGAATTATAAGATAGAACTATGAAAAAATGATTCAATTTTGAGGAATCAATATCTTCCCCACATGGAAGATGTTGCATGTCCTTATCCAACCAAAAATGACTCTCTAGCACCTTTAGAAGAATTTCAAAATTTATGACCCCTTCATCTTTAAGTTTTGTCTAAGGCATCTATCAAAATGTTCAATCCTGAGGATTTTCCCTGCCCACTTCTTTCCTTATCCAACTAGGTCCTTGATCTTATGATCTTAATTCTACTTAGCCTGATATGCATTACCATTTTCTATCTTTGGTTGCGAACAACTTCTTCTGAGATTCTAGTTTCTCTTTATCTTTTTGCAATTGAGAAATATTAGCTTTCATGGATGAGTTTTCTAACTTGATATGCTTATCAAGGTGTGTTATCTCCTTGAGTTATTATTTTAAATTTCTAACATTTCCAACACACCTTTCCTTTTCAGAAGTAGAGATAGGCTCAATTTTTGGTTCCTTGTCAATATAAATGTCATCATGAATTTCATAATCAGTTTCAAACTGATTAAATTTTATGTTCAATTCCTCTTAATCATAAGTAGATAAATGAAAACTATGTGATGGACTGAAAATAAATCATACCTAAGCTTCTTGTGTGGATTCATATTCTTCCTGCTATTTGACTACTCTTTGTTAGACTCTTCAAGTTAAATAACCTCTTTGTCCTGGGATTCACTACTATAATGCTTTTCTATTGCTAATTATGTTTTCATACTCCTTGTAGTTATTCACATGATGGATTAAAATTTCCTTTTCTTTCTCTAAATTTCTTCTTCTCTACTTCCTGATCCTAAATAATTTGAAGTCTCATCTCGCAATTTCAATTTCTTGATCTGGACTTTATTTTCTCCCTTTTTTGTGCTTCCCCGAGGTCTTCCTCTTGATTTATTAGTTTTGGGGTTTGAAACGCTGATTTCTTCCTCTACCGTTTGTTATTTAGTATGTTTCTTCACCATTATTCTCTTTGATGTCTTTCCTTTCGTATTCTTAGGTCTTATAATCTCCTTGACATCTATGGTCTTCTTTGTCTTTGCATGTTCCAATTATTCATCTTATGTCTCTATATCCTCTAGATCGAGTACTTCAAGACTTCCTTGCTTAGTTTCCAAGATTTCCAACTTGGAAACCCTCACTTTTGTACCTGAAACTCTGTTCTCAGTACTCTATCATCTAGACCCTGTTGTCACTTGTTGTTCTGGGCCTTCAATATAGTGATTGTGAATCAATAATTTTTCCCAATTATCATTATGATCTTGCATTCTTTCCTCCACTAGCATCTTAACGAAACCTAAATCAAATAGACTACCTTCCAAAGACCTAAGGTTACATTGTATTGTAGAATCCATTTTATTTAAATTACTCATCAGATAAAATGGCATATCCAACTCGTAAACTTTAATAAAAATCATAAGTAATATGAGATGGTAGTAAAATAATAATCCATACCTCCCTTCACAGGTCAAGTACTTCTATAGCATGAATAACATGTTGTGCCATTTATTTTGAAATGCATAGGTAGGACTTCCTTTTTTCCAATTTGTTGCTCATTTCATATTTTTAATAAAATCCTTCCAAATGTTTCCATAGATTCTCTTCTTTTAAAACGAGTGTTCACCACCTTGAGGAAACTTTGTCACTTGCAAGATGAATGCTTATGTCAATTAGATATTAATATCCCCAATTTGGTCCTTTGTGTCGTCAAACTTTCTCGCAAAATACTTAGCCACTTGTTTCTCATGCTCTTGAAAGTTCTGTAGAAAGGGAAACCATCCATCCTTTTCGAATCACCTCATACACTTATGATATGACTCTAGAAACTAAATCTTGCTACCTCCCATCTGACCATAGGCCCCATACTTACATTTGTGCAGCGAGATATAATTCAAGTAAAATTGAACTCTTTTTCATAGGGTAAGATAGGAAACAATAATGAAAGAAGGAAGATTTTGGGAATATAATGGAAAATTTGGGTGATTTCGATGAGGACAATGCTCATGATTTAAAATCATGAAAATGGTCATGTCATTCTTTGTGATACTATTGAATTTCAGGGTTGTGATTCTTCATGATGGGATCATTTTGATGGTCCAATCAATCACTTAGAAATAGAATTCACACCGAAAATATTTTTTCTTCATGCACATTAATAATCATTTGATAGAGTTTTTGATATAAGGATTTCATGGTTAAGGAATTTGTTCAAAACCATGATTGAAATAAAACTAAGAAAAATGAATACTTAAATTAGGAAAATACATAATGATCATTGAATTTGGAAAAAAAAATGACACTTAGGAAAAGATAGTATGCATGATTTGTGGTTTGATATTTTTTCTGTCTTATATATAACCCATAAATCTTATTGCACAAATGATTTAAGAAACCATCACCTCTATGATTTACCTATACCCTGAATTTTTTTTAACCCCTGGAACTGAAGAAATATTGAATGTGGAGTGTTGATTATGTTGCAAGAACCCATGATTGAATTACTACATATTTCAATAGAGAGTTCTGGTACTGAAGATGAGTGCTATAAAAGAATGAATATTGATGCTAATGAAGAATCTTATGTTGATATTAACGAAGAAGATGATGTTGATGTTGATGAAGAAGCTTATCTTGTTTTTGAAGAAGAGGATGATGTTGATGTTGATGAAGAAGTTGATTGGAGTATGTTGTAGGAGATCTTAAAATTGTTGCAAATGAAGTTTCCAAAATTGTATTTCATGACAAATTGCATGAAATTCAAAATTCATACCAATCTCAGTCTTGCAAGCTAATAGAATGAATTGGTATCCCGTAATTTCTTTGAAAAATAACTATAGGTGGCTTTCGGTACCTGCAAAAAGGGCTTGTGATTGCAGAAAAAATATGCAATTATAGAAACTACTTTTTTGAATAGTTTCTATAGCTGTTGGGATTAGTCCTTCTAGTAGCCATAGCCATATTTTTACTTTCAACATTTATTGCCACCCTAAATGCATTCTCCAATGATTTGGGTTCCCAAAGGAAAACCTCATGTTGAATGTTATCCTTTAAAGTTCCTATGAATACATCAATCAAGTGCTCATTTGGAATATCTGTTACCTTTTTATTCAATCTTTGGAAGTTCTCAATGTGCTCTATAACTAAATCCTTTTGCTTGAGATTTATCAATTGGCTAAAGAAGGTATTGCTCCTCATATCCTCATAGTGTGCTATCATTTCTTCCATGAAAATTGTCCAAGCAACGAGTGATTTGTGAGAACAAAGCCATCGATACCATATAAATTGATTGGGTTTTAAATATAAAGAAACAATTCGTACCTTTTGTGTATGTGGTACATTATGTAGATCAAAGAATTGCTCCATCTGAAGTATCCATGTGATTGGGTCCTTGCCATCAAACTTCCTCATATTGATATTAGGAACATGGTTGGTCTTCAACCCAAAGTTAGAGTTTCTCCATTCTTGATTCACCTTCCTTGTGTCCTCATCATGAATTTCATGGGATACATTTTCACTTTCAGGTGTCCTCTCTATTAGGAAGTTTTTCAATCCTTCCATGATATCCCCTTTTAAACCCTCCATCATCTCTTGTAGTTCATATCTTGTTAATATATTCTTTTGTAAATCATTTATGTCCCTACGCATTTCTTCACCTTCATCAAGAGTCCATGTAGGATTGTTTGGAGGCTTATTTGGTGTAGAAGTTCCCTTTTTGGGTGGAATGTTGGCCAAGTATAACTTTTAAACCTTGATTTTGAGTTGGTTCTACTAGAAAGTCTTTCTTCTATTGTATCTCCAAAGTTTTGGCCCTTCTAGGTATGAAACTTTCTTTTTTGTAGTTCTCTTATATGTCTTCTCTGCAATGCCACAAGTCTGATCAAAATTGGATGTGCCAAGTGGAATTTACGGTCACTTCCCCACAACTTGTTGATTTTTGGCCTTTCCAAGAGATCTCACTTGTATAGTGTGCCTCGCACAACATAATTGATATAAAATTCTGAAACTAATTCCACAAATACTATAGAATGTAAGCTATCCAATGAAACCTATATCACTCAATTTGGATACTCTAGGAAGAAGTTCTTATTGTTTTATCTAGAATACCTTCTTGAGACTAGTCAATAGGACTAGTCAGATACCCTATCTTCCACAGGGTGTATCTACAAATGTAAGATGACCCAGAAGATGAAAATTTTACCATAGATACCTTACTAATTTTTGTGAATATCCTCTAGATTTCAAGGTCTTAAACATTACAGAAAATGTTTTATAGCAAAAATTCTGCAATGATGCAGTTCAGGATGATTCCAGAACCCTATCTTGCACATGCGGTGTCTCCGAAAGTATACAGCCTCAAGAGATGAAATGTTAACCCAACTTACCTTGATTCATCAGCTAAATATCCTCCAAGTCATTCCATTTGAAATGTTTCAGAGAACAAGTTATAGAAAAAATTCCAAGGTGTCTCAGATGTAGTAGCAAAACCCCAAGACCTTGAGCTCTGATACCATATGTTAAGAACCAAATATCAATATAGCATAGAAAAAACTCAGATTATGTACTCACCACCTTGAAAAAGAGAGAAATTCAGATAATAATCCTCTTCGAGGGGGAAACCTCCTTATTCCCACATAAATGTACAATTACAAGATGATTTCAAATGAAAATGTCTCCTTGGTATATATAAGAGACCAGGAGGTATAATTACAACTAATGGACTATTGAGATCCAGTTTTTTCATATTTTCTGCCATACAAATACACTTATCATTACACCTTATCCCCTCATTTTTTCACTAATATATCTGTGATTACACCATAAACCTCCATTATCTCTTGTTATTCATCCTATGTGGTTAATACACAATTTTCCATATTTTTAGTGATTAAAAGGATGATTATACAATAGTTTTGTCGATGATGGTTTAATCCTATGTTTATATGTCCAAAAAACATCTTCTGTATTGTTGAGGTTCTAGTATATGCATTGTTCATGTTCTGATACATGTACTGTTCTTGTTCTGGTACTCACATTGCAGGCCATCCAGTACTCCAAGTCATCCAGTACCATAAGGTTCTACAGTCAACTGGGACCTACAAAGTCATATGGTACCCATAATCCATGTCATCTAGTACCCATACTCCATGTCATCCAGTACTCATTTCATCCGGTACCAATACTGCGCTCATCCGATACTCCAAGTCATCTGGTACTAGAAGGTTCCACAAGTCATCTGGTACTCACACTCCATCTCATATGATACCCACACTCCATGTCATACGGTACTCACACTCCATATAATTGGGTAATCGCAATTAAACACATCCAATACTAGAATGTTCTAGAAAACATCCAGTACCAGAATGCACCAATTCATCTGGTACTAGCATCAACAACAATCCGGTACTAGAAATAATTCAAAATTTTGGAAAGTTTCTAGAGGAAAATCGGATACATGGGTTTTTTCCACAGCCATGTTTACATGTGGACATGTGAGGAATAATTCACCCATATCACACGTGTGGAACTCTATATCAGGGGGAATGATTCTACTAAAATTAGTGAAAATCTCAAACTGCCAACTTGCACCTCGATTTTTGTGTAGATGGAATCAGATCTATAAATTCTACAGAATGGGTTTTGTCTAGAATATGGAAAATTGAGTAATACATGGGATTTTTTTCAAAATTAGAATTGGTTTGGAATATATGGGTGGGGGGACTAATTCGAATCTACCCAAATTGCAATAAAACCCAGATTTTTGAAGATTTTTCCTAAAAAAGTAAATTTTGAAATCAGAGCTTTGGGATTTGGTCCCATCCTCTCTTCAATGATTTTTATGTATAAATAAAAGTTTTAAAAGGTTGATATGTAGCTATTATCATTTTGTAATGGAGGAGATCTATTCATTGTTGTGAGTATCAAACCTTTCAGGTAGAAGTTGTGACAGATAAATCCTATCCTCTTGCTAGTAATAGAAAAGGAAGTCAAGAAGCTTATCGATGCAAATATTATCGTTCCACTCAGGTATGCCGAATGGGTAGAAAATATGGTACCCGTCAGGAAGAAAAGTAGAGAAATAAGGCTTTGTGTAGATTTTCAGAATCTAAACCAGTCATCCCTCAAAGACAACTACCCACTGCCAAAAATGGATCATGTCCTGGAAAAAGTAGTTGAAGTTAACATAATGTATATGATTGATGGTTTTTTTGGATACAACCAAATTGTTCTCCACGAATACAATAAAGAAAATACTGCATTTACCACGTTGTGGGGAACTTTCATGTATGATAAAATGCCATTTGGTTTGATGAACGCAGGGGATACTTTCCAAAGAGTGATGGATATAGATTCCAACAGTGAGAGAGATAAATTTGTTTTTATTTACTTAGATAATCTAACAGTCTTCTCAAATTCTGATGTAGAACATCTGGTTCATCTCAAACAAAATTTCAAGAAATGCAAAAAAATTGGTTTGTTTCTTAACCCTTAGAAGTCACATTTTGCTATGCAAGAAGGCAAGCTTCTAGGTCATACATTTTCGACGGATGGAATCAAGGTTGACCCTAAGTGATTCAAAGCTATTGACATGATAAACATTCCTAGAAATAAGAAAGAAATCCAATCTTTTTAAGGGAAAATAATTTTTATGAGAATATTTATCCCTAACTTCACTGAAATTTTCAAACTAATTATAGACATGTTAAATAAAGATATAGAGATGAAATGGACGGTCGAATCTAAAGCATCTTTCGGGCAGGTTAAGAAATCTATAAGAGAAGCACCAGTGTTAGTTAGTCTAAACTATACTAAGGAATTCTTGATCTTTTAATTCGCATCTGAAGATACAATCATAGCGGTATTACTACAAAAGAACGGAGAAGGTTTCGAGCAGTCAATAGCCTTTTTCAGTAAAAGTCTCAGAGACACCGAATTAGAATATGATATAATGGAAAAAAAAGCTTACGCAATGGTGAAATCTCTCAAATCTTTCAGGACATATGTATTGCATTCCAAAATAATTGCTTATGTGCCGACAAGCATTGTCAAAGATATCTTATTACAACCAGATAGTGATGGTAAAAGAGGTAAGTGGTTAGCTAAAATTTAGGAGTTCGATCTAGAAGTAAAATCAACTAAGCTAGTCAAAGGTCAGGGCTTGGAAAAATTGTTAACAGAATCAAATTTCAGGGCACTCGGGATAAACCACTTGGAATTGCATGGACATATCACAGATATAGAGGAACTTGATGATCAAACCCCTACAATACAGATCTAATATAAGTTGTATTCCTCTGCTTGGTATCATGATATTGTTTCATATATCCTTACCCTTCAGTGCCCTAGCGACATGACTCCATAAAAAGCGAGAAAGTTGAAGCTACACACAGTTAAATATTGTATTATTGAAGGCTGACTATACTGGAAGGATCCTCTAGGTTTCTTGTTATGTTGTTTAGCAAAACCTAAAATAGAGAATGTCATAAATGAATTTCACAAAGGAGTGTGTGGAGGACATCACGTTTGGAGGGAAACGACCTACAATATTTTAAGAGCTGGATATTATTAGCCAAAGTTATTTATTGATGTGAATTCTAAGGTCAGAGCCTGTAACTCTTGCCAATTGTTCTCTGGTAAGAAAAATATCTTTGCATTACCTTTAATCCTAGTCAAAGAAGAACATCCTTTTCAACATTGGGGCCTAGACTTCATCAGATAAATCCACCCACAGTTAAGCACCCAACATAAATGGATTTTAACTGCTACTGATTATTTCATGAAATGGTTCGAAGCCATTCCCACTCAGAATGATATTGATTCGGTAGTGATAAACATATTGGAAGATAAAATCCTATCGAGATTTAGTTTCCCTCAAAAAATAGTCACTCACAACGCCCAAGCTTTCAAATCTATGGAAATGGTAAGTTTTTTCCAAAATTATAACATTGTGTTAGGACATTCTACAACCTATTATTCTTAGGTGAATGGGTTGGATGAATCATCCAACAAGAGCTTGATGAATATAATAAAAAAGGTGTTAACAAAAAATAAGAAGGCTTGGCACGTTCATTTGAAATATGTCTTATGGGTGAATTGAATCGGCACCAAGAAATCAATAGGCATGTCCCCTTTTCAAATGGTTTATGGAACTAACGTCATCCTCCCAATCAATCTCGCACTTCCTATGATGAAGCTATGGAAATATGTGAATGAAGAGCCTAACGACATTACTAGAAGGATAAATCAAATAATTGAAGTCCAACAAAATAGGGCCAAAATAGATGACAAACTTCAGAATTACCAAGATAATATGAAATCACTTTTCGATAAAAAAGCTAAATACATGGAGTTTCTTCCCGGTGATATAGTTTTAAAATGGGATGCTAGAAAAGAAGATGTGGGAAAACATGGCAAGTTCGGTGATCTCTGGTTTGGACCATTCAGGATTGCAGCTACAGAGGGAAACAATTCCTTCCTACTGGAAAATTTCAACGGAAAAACTTTTGACGCCCCTATCAATGATCATTATCTAAAACATTTTATGAAATAATCATGTATTACATTACCATTGTATATACCAGTTTTGGTTTCTTGTTTCAATTTGCAATTTCATTTTCTTTCGTAAATCATCTAAATTTTATTTTTTTCGTTGTAAATAAACCAAGCCTTATCTGATATCATAAAAGAAAAATATAAAATATCTGTACGACATATCATTTCTATTCTGTGGAATTATCTGAATTTTCCTATCTTGGTCCCGTGCAGAATACTTACTATCAAATGAGAAATGAGGAGGTATCGAAATCCAACACTCAGTTTTGAAAACATTTTTTTTCTCTTAAAATAGTTTTGAAAACGTTTTTTTTCTCTTAAAATAGGTGATGAATTAATAATTGGTTTGAGTGAAAATACAAATGAAATCCAAGGTATGAACTTCTATACTTATTGTTCAAGACAAAATTCTAAAGAAATATTATCGGATATAAACAAGGTTCTACTCATGTAAATATAGTCACTTGATCAAAGATCAGAAACGTATAAATTTATAGATTAATTCTAAAGACTTATCCAAATCAAATGAAAATAAAACAAAAATGAAATAAAAAGAAAAGAAAATAAGAATAAAAAAGGGCTTAAAAAAGAGAAGTTTGATAATCAAGAAGTGAACTTGTGTGGAAATGAGATTCTTTTGCGTTGCACACTTTGAGTCCTTGTTCTCTTTCATTTTTCCTATATCTGATCTTTTATTCTATTATGATTTTCACTACCTATCCTTAAGTCTTCTTAGAAAGAAAGAATTTTGCATTGACTCTGAAAAATTAAAAACATATCCTTAAAACAAGATTAGGAGAAAATATTTTTGTTCCTCTGATTTTAATGGAAAGAAAGTATGTCTAGGCTAATCTTGATAACTTTAGCTCTTCTAACATATTTTAACTCATTAGTTTGTTCAAGGCCAATCCCTGGAAAATAAAAATTCCCCATAAAATCTTCCCTATAAGAAAAGATGTATTGAAGATCGAGAGAGATTTAGTTCAGAGTACAATAAAAAATTGTTGACATACCTTCAGTGTCAAATTTGAAGAAGATATCATCCCTTGTATGATACATACAAATTGATTTCCCTCACTTCAAAATTATAAAAATTGTAAGACAGATGATGAAAGGAAATTCATAAAATGATTGCCCCCATCTAGTTCAAGACAAATGGTCAAAGGAAATTTGTAATTCTATTTCCCCCATTTTTTCCAAAATAGATGATGAAAGGAAATTCAACTAATGATTGCCCTCATCTCAATAAAATTAAAAAGTGATAATTAAAGTGGTGAAAGAAAATTCAATGGGAGATGTAGATAACTTCATCAGGGTACTGAATAGGCTCATTGGAAGTGAATCAATATCTATGATATATGCAAGGTTATCATACACATATAAACATACTATGGTATCTAGTTATCTTTCCATTAATATCTACATTCTAAATAGACAAGGGATTCCCTAAATAAGTTGTTAAAACTAATTAGCCTGATGCAAACGAAATCGACCAAAGTCTGATATTCTAGTTAAAGTTGTTTTGATTATCTTAAGAAAATCCAAACTCGTTTTCAAGAAAAGGAAATTATTAATATCCTAACTTGATATCAATAATTAATTTTTTTTTGAAGGTTTTCTAAAATTCGGTTGAAGTTCAATTTTTCTCTGTATGATTTTTTCCCAAAGGTGTTTCCCAAAAATGAAATAATGACTCCATTTACCCAATAAAGGAACTTGGTCTATTGTTTTTCCACGCACCATAGGGAGACGCGATCCCCAGATAGAGCCTATGTTGGAACATATATAATCCTAAAATTTGAGCTTTACATTCTCCACTTCATGAAAATATAATCTTTCCCAAAGTGGTACCTCAGAAATTGACTTTCGAAATTCAAAACAAATTCATTGCTAGTTAATTGGCAATAAGGTGCACATGATATCCGTCATTGATGAAGCTTCCCTATTTTATCGAACCATCCTATTTTACCCATATTTTTGGAGATGCCTGATTATTAAAAAGTCAAATCCCTAAAATTTTCTCCAGGGCTTCGCGCTTCGGGCGTTTTGAGAAGTCTTAATGATAAAGGACTCGAAACCTGAAAGTGTCCATTCCGCACTTTTCATAAACATTTAAAATACATGATTCATAGTACATGTGTATCTTTGAGTATTCCTTGGGTTAGCATGTGGCACCCCCTACCCTTAACATGTCATCCATAATGACGTCATCTTCGACATGTCACTATGGGAGATGACCATTCAAAAATATAACAAAGAGCTAATTCACAAATCCACAAAGCACTAAAATGCCGAAGTATTAAATTTAAATTAGTTAAGTTAATATTGGTCAAAAGATAATTAATGACTTCGCACTTCAGAGCTCTGACACTTACCTTCCATCATATCCTAAAATCTCTGAAATTTGAATTTTCGAAGCACTTAAACTTAATATGATTAATTAAAACTTAAAAGCGATTACTAGATAATTTATCTTTTCGTAGTTTCGAGTTTCAAGAATTTCTTCTCGAGCAACATTTAAAAATCCCAAAGTCTTTATATCCGATGCACTTGAAGTTAAACATTATTAATTAATTAATATTTTAAAAGAGATTATCTCGTAATTAACCTTTCACATATTCACATTTCGGTAAATTTCAACTTTGCTTCATCTGAAACTCCCGAACACGAACCATCAAATACCAATGGAATTTATCACAAATCAATGGTAATGATTTTTAACATATATTGTGGATTTCCAGGTATACTTTCCCATTAAGGATAATAGATTTTCCATTAGTAAAGGTATACTCAAATCAATGGACATGATGTGAATAAAAATTCTTGATTTTGAATTTCATTTTCATCTTCTGCAAAGTAGTAAGTTTTATCCAATTAAGAAGGTGACACAATTCTTCTGCAACGGATATCCTCATACTGATTTCGATCTCATGGCACCATGGAAGATGATGAAGAATATTAATGCAGATGGTGAAGGTTCAAATATAAATGCGGAAGTTGTGTCAGAAACTATGCCACGAGCTATAGACTCAGTTAAATCTTGGACACATGTGTTCACGATTCTGTAACATGAGGTTATAAATTTCCCAGAATATTCTGGTGATGAAGTGGACTGTACTCACGAAGATAAAATCATATATATAGCCCATTCCGAGCTTCACAAGATATTTGTGCAACCGATACTTATGTCTTATAATGACATGATAAGTTGGGCCCTAGAAAACATTGATGTCCAAACCAGGAGCATCTACAACTATCAAAAGTTTGTTGTTGGGTCTTTTCAACTAGAACACATCCAAGTAATGTATCAGCTATCTCTTGATCCTAAATATAATTACAATGTTGCATTCATGTTGGAGTTTGAGAAACAAGAATGCATACAATATGAAAAAAATTATCCTGATATAATCAAGTCCTGGTGGGGGAACCCAGAGAAGTTAAGGGCCGATTCTCATGGCATGTATGCCACAACGTCGTTGGATACTCACATGATTTATGTAGCTATGATTCTCTGTAGAATATTTAGGAAGAATATTCCTACTCATTTCCTTGTGGCATGGGTGTCAATAATGCATGAGGTGGCCAAGGGTTTCTCTTTTAATTGGGCCAAAATTTTATCAAACAACTTGGCTAAAGAAATTATGGAATACAAATTGGTGAATTCAAAGGGGCATCCCTCCCCTTTCTATATGTCTGTGTATATCATGGATACTATTTTCTTTATAACCCATTTCCCACTAATGAACTGGAGTTGGATCCCGACCAACGCTGAACCTATTCACATCTATCACTCCAAGTTGTGCGAAGACAAGCCCAAAGATTTATTCTACAAAATCTTCCACCATGTAGTGGTTCATGTTCATATAAATTTATATGGTTTCCCACCCCCTCGAATTTCAAACAGAATCATGGGAAATCTGGGAAAAATAGCAGATTATTTTATCAAAGAAAACTTCTCCTACATTAGGATTTTTGGATTCTCGGTCCCTCCCCATGCTCTCCTAATATTTTTACCAAACTAGCTAGTATGCCGAGAAGTAGCTTATCAAATAGTAACAGGGGGAATCAACAAGTAGTTGAAAGCATCCCATAAAAAGGTATGGCCTACCTTCCCTCTCCAGGTTGGTATATTTTCACTTTTAGACTTCGGTCATTCCAAAGTGGAGGCTGTATCTTTGGAGGATGTTAAGTTGGTTGACATTGAATCTAAAAGGCACGAACCACACAAAATCATGGAAAACCACCTGGTCCAGTACAACCTGAAGAGATATGTGCATGAACACTCCCCACATGATGAAATATTATGGGGAGTCAAGTCTTATGAGGAAGTACTGAATAAAGTCCAAACCGTGTCCCCGGATCAATTGGCCAGTTTCCTCAATTTTCAAAGACACAGACGAAACAATTTTCCAAAAGTACTACAGGGATAATCGATAGCCACTTCACCTACAAAGGAATCTAAACCTTCAGGTTTTGAATTAGGGAACTCTGGTAAATAGGATACTGAGGAAACCTTAAAGGGTTCCAAATTT
Source organism: Picea glauca (assembly GCA_000966675.3). Taxonomy (NCBI): domain Eukaryota; kingdom Viridiplantae; phylum Streptophyta; class Pinopsida; order Pinales; family Pinaceae; genus Picea; species Picea glauca. The sequence continues at coordinate 203,404 of JZKD02S1628152.1, read as the reverse complement.
TTGACTCAAGAATTGAAAGTTCCATTATCAATTCCACTAGGCCCTTAGGCAACATCTTAGTTCAAAGCCTTCTTAAATCAAGGGAAGGATACATATCCTTCGACACCAACCACATCTCTTTACCATACCACTGAGAAACAACCATCCACAGATATAGGTACCCCTATTACTTCATTAACACCGCTACAGTCACGTTTTAGGAATCCTGTTTCTGAAGTCATTTATGTGGGTGATCTTACCCCATTCTTGTCCGAAGAGATTCCCCCTTTAGACTTGTTCTTCAACAAGAAATGAAGTGCCATTTTCAAATGAGAAAAACATCACAAATATGGAGTGATAGTCAAAAGGAAAAGAATGGTGTACAATGGATAGAACTGAGATGATACAGAATTCACAAAGGAAGTTGTAGGATCGTTGGGCACATTTTCCACTGCTAATCAATGGTCTGTGGAAAATTTGGCCAAACAACTACAACATAAGTGCTTGTTGGTAGAACAAATTCAAAATAAAATACACACAACTGAGAAGACTGTCCAGAACAGAATGAGTCGAGACTTTTAGCAGATCAGAGCAAATGATAAACAACAAATTTAACAACCTGTTGGTAGCCACCAATTATTTTTTATTCTTATCACACTCAAAGTTCTCACAAAGATATTATATCTTTCATTAGTGGACATCACCTTTCATTTGTAAATGTTTATGTTTCTATGTTTCGAGGAAATGATTGGATTAATCTTACCTTATTGATTTTTCATTTGCATTTCCGTTTGTCTTGTTTTAAATTCATGACTGTAAGCATGAATTTAAATATAAAACCTGGGCTTGGTTTCATATATTTTACCTTAGAAATATAGTTTTTAAGGCACCCATATATGGTTAAAACTCAAGTCTTATGAACTTATTGATTAATACATTATCAAAATCTTTGGGTATTATGGGTATCAGGACTTCATTGGTTCTATAGTTTATTGTCGATTTAATTTGTGAAATGTTTCAATGCACAAAAACGTTGGTTTTGTTAGCACTCTGTAATTTTTAGAAGGCTATGGAGGCAGTCACAAAGGCAACATCAAAAACACTTTGAGTCAGGGATCTATACCTCCAAGACTCAGAGAGGGATATCTCTATCTGATTTATCTTGGTTTGGAATAATATATTAGGCTAGCTATGAAGAATAGGATATATTCTTGGACTTTTTTGGTTGAGACAGCAAAAGAGAACCATTAGGCTATGGGGTCTGTGTTAAGTTTGATATTAAACACAATTCTATAAGGTATTTTCACAGGGAGAGGTAATGCAGGAGTTGGATCTTTTAGAAATAAAATGATGTAGAGAAGGAACATATGAGATAATCAACTACAACAACCAAGCATTCAAGAATTTCTTTATTGTAGTATCAGAGGAAAACATTTAGATTTTCAAAAGAACTGCACAAAGTATCAGATATAAATTATGCATTAAATCTCCTTTTGAAAATTATAAAGTGAGAAACATAATGAAGACTGAATAGAATCGCATTCAATGAAGAAAGAAAACTTCACCAATCGTCGACATATAGGAATCCTGTGAAAAAGTCCCTTTGTATTCCAGGTGAATCAAAAAAATACTACAAAGAATAGTCTTCCTCGGTCCTAGAATCAACAACTATTTTACATTAAAATCACATAAATAAATAGGAGAGATCCTCCCTCAAGTTTAGGAAGTTAGATTCAACCACCTCGGCCAAAAATAGCAACAAATCCCCAAAAATATGGAACTGTCCACCATGAAAGATGAGATGAATTTATGAAACAAAGGGGTCCACTTAGACATCTGTTTCTATCCAATGCTGACACTTGGAAAAAAAATGAAGGAGGTTATTTTATATGAGCATGTTACGAACAAAAACCTTTTTTTTTTTTCCAAATTCGCCTCCATCTCGCCGAAACAGATCCCACAAAATCAAGACTGTAACAAAAAAATGGAAAAGGGGGGCTTGAAGATGGATTCGATTCTCCCTACTCATGGCACCTTTGAAACAACTGAGAGAGTTTTTTGTTCTTCCTCCTGTGATGAAAAAAAACATATTTTGGTTTTTTAAAATTCATCTCCTTTTTCCCATAAACGTCTTCGGAAAAAGATTGGTCAAAAATGTTGCGAAAGTGGTTTTTGTTGGGGAGATG